>CABFWB010000931.1:125999-206013 GCA_902151455.1 Timema bartmani
GTGTGGGGGGGGGGGGTTGGGGGGGGGGGGGATATTAGTGTCTACAATGTCTCGTTTCTTAGCTGTCCTCCGTTGAATATTCCCTTTCTAGTATCTGAAGCTCGGTAGTCTCTGTGTAGAATAAATTTCACTGCAGAGGGTTTGGGGAAGATTGTTGACATTTCTCAAGAAGTTCTCTTTTGGTAGGAAGTACCGGTACGTTCTGAAAGGCCCATTATCCTAGCCAAAAACTACTGTACAGTACGATCCTGAGACGAAATAAGGCCTTCCAGACCGAGCTGTCTTATTAAAATTAGCGGCTTGGGTATGTGCAACTGTGTAGTTACTTCACCAGCAATCACAGAACCAGGACCAGCAAAACATTTCTGGCTTTTATTTGTGTTGTCTGTTTTTGATTTGTTTTTAGTCGTCATTGGCATTCATAGAAAGTTTGTGAACAGATTTCCCAAATATTTGGATAACTAGGGACAGTCCCATTCACTTAAAACTTGTATTTAAAAGGACTGATAGTGTTTACAAATTGTCATAATACATTGTTTGCTGTCGAGTAAACCGGCCACTTCCATACCGCGAATCCGTCCATTTTAATAATGCAGACGCTCTCAGCATATTTATACCGGTTGGGAAGTTAGAAAGTGTATTGGAAATGTACCCGAACTTGCGTGAAAGGAGATTGGAAAAAAAAAACTAGTTTATTGGGGAGAAAAATAGCGCCAACACACTATGCTGGGATTCGAACTTTGACCTCCTTATATCCGGCAAACTAAACAATATTTTGCGCATTAGTCTGCATGTCCACGAGTACAGGTTTGTTTTCTACCAACATCTTCTCTTAGCTCATGTTTGGCTCCACTAATTGAAATAGTTTTCTCGAACTGTGGCGATCAAAACTTTGTATTTCTACCCCTTCCCGCCGGTCACGTGGCACAGACATAACATCGTATTGTGTGTGGGATGACGAACGTTACAGCATTTCTACTCTACACCTTTTTAAAAAATTGTATCTCCCGCTTGTTCCAGGGATGTTTGGAAATCCGCAAAGCTCTCCCCCAAAAATCAATACGTGCCCGCACCGTTCGGTAGGGGCAGGCAGAGATATAAACCCGGCGACTTATTTTTTGTTTTATTTTGAAAGGTGTTCAAGAAGGGAATGTGTCACTCGTGCACTCATCTGAGTGTGCTCGTGAGCGGTCGTTGTGACTGATCAGGGAGCTGATAACATTTCACCCTGATCCTAGGCCATCCATTCATCATAAAAAAAACCTATGTTTTTGGCAAACATTCTTGTAGCCCAAAGGTGTACTTGATTTATATTTTCTTCGCGGACATTCACTTTTTCCAGCGAACTGAACCGACAGGCGATCATTGGATGGTCGTCAAGTAGGCCAAAACGCTGAGAGGCTGATCTGTGTTGAGTCTGCTTTGAAAAATGCCATTCATAGGGCTAGGTAATCCGGTTACAGGATGAGGAGGAAGGATTTTAATAAAACAAACCAATATCCGTCTTGAAAGTGTGTGTAGGGGGAGGGAAGACATATTTATAAACATGAAACAATCCTAGTGCACCCGAAAAGGATTCGAACCCCTGTTTTCAGGTTGTTGCTTGTTGGTTCTTCGAAAGCTATCTGGACAAACATTTTGGCCCGGCACAGATTTATCTGATTGCCAAACCCTTCCTTCACCTCTGACAAGACGTGTATTAATCACAACTTGTGAATGAACTGTAGGTCCTCCATTTCATCTCACAATCACCTTACCATTACACATTAGCGTAAGTGCGTATAACCTGAACGGGTAGTAAGACGTGGTGCTAATAATAATAATATATTTTGGAAATAGTGCTACTAGTTTGAGAACGCCACAAGGATTTAGTTCGGCCCCAAGGAAGGTTCTATTGGTGGAGTAAACCATAATAATACTACCCCCAGTCCTCCAACCCTCAGCGAAAATTTTGAAAAATTCCCTTCTAGAAAGTGGCCAGAGTTTTCCATATTGTAAGGTTTTTACTACAGCAGGGAGCTAGCTCGGTAGCTAGCTGTTCAGGACGCGCCAGGCTTGGTAGAGAGCTTGGCGATGCGAGGTTGCCCGATTTCCGTAACTTCGGCAACGCTGTGCCCACGCACTAGACGAGGCACCCAGATTCTAGCGTGTTCATTGCAGATCATTGACTGTTTATACTATTATGTAATTTAAACACAAGAAATGGACGCAATAACCATAAACCTCCCGAAATTACTACTGATTTCCCAGTTTCTCTTTGTGCGTTTTGGGTCCTTTTTGCTCTAAAGCTTGTAGGCTCATATTAGAATCACTTGCCATAGTTGAAAAACGAGCCATCTCAGATTTTTTTTTTTTTTTACGTAAATAAAATCTTAAAAAGGGTGACTGAGGAATATGTAGTTCCCAGTTCTTTTCCCGCCCGTTCACATTGCATTGTCGGAACCCTATACAAGTTAACTACAACTTACAAGTGCAGCTAATTTCATTAGCAACACTTTCGCTTTCGGGATAAACCGTATTGCGAGTGATAATCGAGTTAAGTTGTCTTTTGTATATTGGTCTCTAGGGCCTCTTGAGAGGAGTGATTCCATTCCTAGCCACGCGTATATTACACTTGGCGTTTGGATCCCCAACCCGGCGCTCTGCGTTTACCAAAGTAGCATCTTAGCTCTCTACCACGGCAGGGACCGTTGTAAACCCGTATTAGTGAGTTGGTCACAACAAACAATAATGTCGGTTTTGATTCATATCGATCGTATTTATTCCCGGATATCATCAGTTCGTGATCTCAAGTTTACGGCTCGGACACTAAGTTTGGTTCGTTACAGAATCCTGCTATGAAAATGGTTGCTGTGGATCGCAAAGAAAACCCTATCGCGAGGCCACGGTGGCTCGAGCTTATCGGCTAGTCCCGCCTGGCCTGGCTGCTGTCGCGGCAACACGACAAAATGGCCGTCAAGGGGAAGATTCGTTCTTTCTTTATTCATACAGTAAAAGTAACAGTATGGCCGACTTGATCATTCAGATAATCTTGGAATTACTAAGATGGCGGGAACCAAAGAAAACCACTAATTAAGTGAGTTAGACTGTTTAAATAGGATTGTTAAGTTTGGCATGATTTTATAGGGATCTGAAACCCAGGTCGATAGGTACATCATGTCAATCAAATCCTATCAAACTTTAGAAGAAAGATCAAAACATCTTTTGATGTAGGAGCGTGGTAAATCATGTTTTCGAGAATTAACAGAACTGATGTTGGGGTAAACGTACGTAATCAGTGCGTCTATAGGTAAACTTAAATTTAGAACTATCCAAATCGTGATTATTTTAGGAAACGCTGTTAGGCCTAAGCCAAGCGTGTGACATAATTCGAGCTTCGATAGTCAATTGATTTTATTGCGCTGTGGGCAGATGTGAGATGATGAACATAAGCCTAATTGTGTTCTAGCCGTGGAATTTAAAAATAGTTTTTTTTAAACTCAACTCAATAGGAGCACATATCATTATAATAGACGGCAATGCACCCTTCCACCAGGTCTTTCAGTACGCTTTTGGTTCTTTCATTCTAAAAAATTAAGTCTTGTCAGAAATTTCAATCTTATGTATTGCCTATCACTAATAAGTTTTATTGTAGGATTGTTGAATCCATCATTTGAATAAAATTATTGCGATCAATGTTGCCGGATGCTGTTAGCATTCAACGTTCACGGAACCTTCCCAGCTACTTTCGACTCGTTGCGTTGCAATACTGCAAGTGTCAGCCTCGGCACAATTATTTGGTCTTGGCAGGTTCATTTCAAACTTGCAGGCTCGCCGATAAACAAATGAGTCTGGGGATCTGTGACGGGGACATCGTGGATTTGTCACCTTCGTTTCAACAATCATACACCTTTTAATTTATATGGACTGCTCAAAGCTCATAATGACCGGCCACGTCAAAATAATCGTGCTATAAATACCCATGGTTTTAGAAAAACCGATATATTGGCTTGTTCTAAAAGTGACCTTCCCCCCAACCCCCGCATTTGTAGTCTTCTCTCTTTAGTGACAGACGAACAGGGTCTAGTTACCTATTAAAGCTTTTGTTTATTCAAACTTTTACACAAGTGGGGTTGATAGCATTCAGAAACATTGTGTTATCAGTGTGTCTGTCACTAAACTATTTTGACCCACCCTGACACAGTAAAATTGGCCCTATTAATTTGAGCTTGTCAGAAGCTCATGGTTTCAAATAAAGCCCATGACAAACAATTATTTTCTCAATAAAATATGGAATATGGCCTATCCTCACAGAAAAAATGTGTCAACTGATAAACCCAGACTTATTTACAATTACACCCTTGAGGCATTTAAATGTAGGGGCCTACACCATATATCATAAAGATACAAAAGGCATTTAAATGTAGGGGCCTACATCATATATCATAAAGATACAAAATCACATTTTAAAATCATTAAATTTAAAATAAATTAATGTAGAAATACTGAACAATAAATATTCACATGCTCTGTAGAATAATAAATAAATGAAATGTCTTAACATTGTTTAATGAACATCTCAGTTGGTACAGCATTGGTGTGATAGGTCACAGGTCCTAAGTTTGAATTTGTTCAGGGGACATATTTTATTTAAAGCCTCCCCCCTCACATAAGAATCTCATTAATTTACTAGCATGGGTGTTCATGTTACTAGATATTAAAATCAGTGCTCGCTTTGTAATATTTTAATACGTGTGAATATTCAAATTGTCATTCAACTTAAATAAGTTTTAAATAGATTTCCATGTTTAGTTTAGGTTTTCTTAAGCTACTAATAGGCTTATTATTACAATGAACATCTCCCATATTGGTAGGTTGGCCTAGGCCTAATAAGTGTTTTTGTATTGATAGATTTTACCTGTGTGTTCCTTTGTCTTCTTTGCGCCTAATTAAGTTTGTTAAGTTTTAATGTAATTCAGGTTCATAGCCTACTATTCATTCTAGGGCCTAGAGGTCGAAACAAATTTACTCAGTTGAACATATTCAATTATGTTAAAGTTCATCTATGCTAGTTCAGTACCTTATTTTTACCAAAGTCTCACTGATAAAAATCTAGTTCAAAACACTTTGAACGTTAGTAAATACTTAAAAGTTTTCTTAAAGTAAATAATTGCATGGTTCCCTTATCAAACTGACCATGCATGACATTACAAAAGTAAAATTTTACATTTTCAGAAAGTGGTCTGGCAGATGATGACTTCAGCTCTACCTTATGTCATGTTGACACCGAGGGGGTCACGAACAAGCATGTAGAACCGAGAACTGCAGAATACAACACATCAGGAGAGTCTCAGATTGTCGAGCAATGTCACAATTTGTTGGAGATCTATGTGCAAAAAAAGGGAAACGAATCAAAATCATGTGAAGAAAGTGGATGTGAAATGATTGTTTTTGATGGACCAAACAAAGAAAGCTGTGCTTTAGGAACATATATAGACCATGATATATTGGAGGCCCACCCGACTGATAAAATGATCTTGCACGATGAAAAAGGAGACACAGAGGATAACCAAGATAAAGCAAAGTCAGCTGGAGAAGATGAAGTAAAGGTTGAAACTGAAAAATGTATAAGTAACCTCTCAAATGTGGAGAAAACAAAAGGACCTTTGGAGACAAAGTGGGAAAGATGCATGCCGCCATCAAGCACAGATGAACCATTGGAAGGGGAAACTGTTATTCAGAGTGAAAAACAAACTATAGAAGAGACAAGTGAACATTCCCTTACTGAGCCTTTGGAGACAAAGTGGGAAAGATGCATGCCGCCATCAAGCACAGATAAACCATTGGAAGGGGAAACTGTTATTCAGAGTGAAAAACAAACTATAGAAGAGACAAGTGAACATTCCCTTACTGAGCCTATTGGAGACAAAGTGGGAAAGATGCATGCCGCCATCAAGCACAGATAAACCATTGGAAGGGGAAACTGTTATTCAGAGTGAAAAACAAACTATAGAAGAGACAAGTGAACATTCCCTTACTGAGCCTATGGAGACAGATAAGGTGGAACTGCCGAGTTGTGGTGATAAATATATAGATCTTGGACTATTAGACATAAGGGCAGTTAACGGAAACGTAACAGATCGTAACAATACTCATAAAGAGCCTGAAGCCAGTATAAATATTGAGTTATCGAGCCCAGCAGTACTATGTGAAAATCAAGTAAATTTAGATGGTCCAAGTCCAATCACTATTTTATCAGGGGATTGTCATACCGAGGAATCAGAAACTAAAGCGCTATGTAAAATTCAAGTATCAGGAAGTGAAGGTGACGATTCAAAACAAGTAAAAAAAGAGACAGTTGAAGTGGATGCTCCTTATGAAAATGATGAGGAAAACATGTCTGAAATTACCTTGATATCAAGTGAAAAGATATTTTTGGGTAATGAAGGCGAGGTAACCAAATCCTCAGGAATTGAAGCATGTTTAGAAAGAACTGAAGCCAACTCTCTAATTAAAAGACTGGTACAAAATAATGAAAATATTGAAGTGCTGGGGAATACCAGTGTTGAATTCCCAGATAAAAACAAATTGTGTGACAGGAAATGTGAGAGGACGAATGACTGTGAGAAACTATCGGAAACTACACAAACTGATGTGTTTTGTGAACCAAGTGGGTTTGAGGGTGAAAATGAATCAGAAATTAAGAAAGATGAGAAGGAAATAACTTTTTTAAATAATAACCTTGACAAAGTTGAGGTCACAAAGCAAATTGATGCTAATGCACCAAATTACAGTGGGCCTATGTTGGAACATGAAGCTGATCTTGCTACGAAAGCCCAGTTAAGTGGACAAAGCGACCCATTACCTTTAAACTATACGGATGATAGTACATTACAACAAGGAGAATCTATGGCATCTTGGAAAGTCGTAGGATGTGAAGGCGCCAAACATGAGGAAAGGGATCTAGACGATGTTAGGACACCAGAAGTGTTGAGCTCTGAATGTCACCACAGCAATAAAGATGAAGGAAATGTAGTAAACATTAAGATGGTAGAGAATATCAATAGACTAGAAGTGGAATCTAAGTCGAACATGATCAGGGAAGCTGTATCCTGTCAAGTCGATGAGTCGGTCCCTCGACCAGATGAGACAATCTGTGCTCACGGAGGGGGCAAGGAGGAGGAGGAGGTGGGGGGGTTGAGTGGGGGAGCAGCTCTTGACCTTGAAGGTAAACATATTTGTAGTTGGGCAGGTTCTGGGCATGTATCTGGTTCACCGAATGGTGTAGAGACATTTTCTTAATCTAAGGAAGTATCTACGCAATTGACAACTTGGCTTAGGAGCTTTGTGCATCATCTTGGTCAAGGGAATAACCTGCATGCGTTTGCATCCGCTTGGGATTATACTAACCTACCAGAATTAAATGTGAAATATGGACTTATAATACTCATACTTTATATTTGCTGGTCTAAAGTGTTGATAAAGGCACTTTTGTTAATTGCAACACTCACGGAGCGAAAATGTGTAGCCCTTGTTTGTAAAAGATGAGAACATTGTGGGAACAATGTGATGCAAGGGAGGGGTTAGCCCTTGATAGAAATCAAATAAACTTCTCCCTTTGTCACAGCAAAGAGTGTGAAGAAAAGAAGAAAGAAGTTTTGATTGTTCCTATCAAAGCCTAACCTAACTCTCTTTCACTTTCTCTTCCTTCCCCCATCACTCGACAATTGCTATTTTACATGGTTTTGATACATTTTTGAGGTACAAGGCAAGTATTCCTGGTTTATATTAGAAATGGAATATTCTGTCAATGATGATTTTATTATTGTTCATATATTTTCAGGTGTGTCTAATTTTTCAAATTATATCGCTTCATCAAACAGATTCAATGTAAGCATCCAAGAAGGGCCATTGGTCAAAACATTCATTTTTAAGAATATGAAGGCATAACATTTTAATAAGCTTGTTTAAGGATACTTTTTGAGCTAAGAATTTAGCTTGCTGCACTGTTATTTTTGGCACTTAGCTGTTCTACTAATACTTGCCACTTTCATTGCTGCTATTTAGCTGTCCTGTTACTAATACTCACCACTCTGTCACTGTTGGAACTTGGCTGTCCTCTTATTAATACTCACCTCTCTGTTGTAGAAACTTAGCTGTCCTGTTACTAATACTCGCCGCTTTCATTGCTGCTAATTAGCTGTCCTGTTACTAATACTCACCGCTCTGTTATTGTTGGAACTTAGCTGTCCTGCTACTAATACTTCCCGCTTTCTTGTTGTCGGAACTTAGCTGTCCCCTTACTAATACTCACCGCTCTGTCGTTGTTGAAACTTAGCTGTCCTGTTACTAATACTCACCGCTCTGTTGTCGGAACTTAGGTGTCCTGTTACTAATACTCACTATCTGTTATTGTTGGAACTTAGCTGTCCTGTTACTAATACTCACCACTTTCTTGTTGTCGGAACTTAGCTGTCCCGTTACTAATACTCACCGCTATGTCGTTGTTGAAACTTAGCTGTCCTGTTACTAATACTCACCGCTCTGTTGTCGGAACTTAGGTGTCCTGTTACTAATACGCACTGCTCCGTTATTGTTGGAACTTAGCTGTCCTGTTACTAATACTACCTGTTACTAATACTCACCACTTTCTTGTTGTCAGAACTTAGCTGTCCCGTTACTAATACTCACTGCTCTGTCGTTGTTGAAACTTAGCTGTCCTGTTACTAATACTTACTGATCCATCTTTGTTGGAACTTAGCTGTCCTGTTACTAATATTCACCGCTCCATCATTGCTGGAACTTAGCTGTTATTCTTTTACTAATACTCGGGGTGTTTTCATTGTCATAACTAGAGCTCGGGTCATGTGACTCACTCGCCACTAGCGATTAACACCTTAGTCGCCCGGTGTGACAGTAAAATCACAGTGTAGCAGCGAATGTTATTTAACACCACATGGTCGTATCAGCATTTGCTGTTACTTTGTGTTGATATCCAATCCACACAACCACATGCTTTGCTGTACTCGCCGCTACTAAACACCGCTGCCTTAATACAGTGTGACATAGAAGTAGCGAGAAAATGTAGTAGCGGCTAGTGAAGTAGCACATTGTGAACAGCCTTAAAGGCTCTCTTGGTTATCTTTGAATGTTTTTGTGAATTTGTTGTGAGCGTGTCAGATCATTAATAATTAAAGATTGGTCAGAGGTCAATTTCTTTTATTGCAAGTTACTTCCTTGTTTTGAGGCATATTTTTAATACTATTCATTATCATTAATATACATTTTTAGGGCATATCCGTTAATCTTTAGATCATTTAATGGAATCTTAAAAGGGCATATTTGCATGCATAGTTCATGGTTTTTAAGGTCATAAACATCCAAGCCCTAAGCTTGATTCACATGTTCGTCGAAACAAGAAAACAGAATTTTCCCTGAGAAAGACAGCAATTTACACACTCTCTGTTGACCTATGAGGCATTGCAATGCAAACTTAAAAAACTGATTATCAACATATTTTATTTCTAGTGGATAAGCATATATTTTAGATCATTCTCCTGATGAATGTTTTCAAATTTTAGTGTTGTGTCGTGGCACAATCCAAGACATTGATACACACACATTTTTATTAACAGGTTTCTTAAAATCTCCTCACAAAAGCCAACAAAACTGTCTACTTACTTGCTTCTGGTTGTACAGTGCATGGGGCTGCCATATGTGCATTCATACTGATTTGAGATGGTTGGGTTTAAGATTTGATTGGTTCTCCCTAGCCAAAGATCTCAGGTAGAGCAGACAAAGTAGAGATGATTTGAACTTTAGCATAGCAGCCTGCACTGATGAGGCAGAAATATTGTGATTGGCTTAGAGCTCCTCACGTGAGCACGTTTCTATTCTGCGCTTGTTTTTCGGCGAACATGTGAATCCACAGTTTGTCATAACTGACCTGGTCTCTTACTAACACTTGGTTTCATTTAGGCCTACCTATCAATTAATGGCCCGGTTGGTCTTCTTAACTACTTTTTTTTAGCACCGCGTCTTACTACCCATTCGGTTTGTATGTCTATGTACTAATTACGCTAATGGGTTAGGGATGAAGAAGGTTGAATTTAGAGGAAGTGTACCCACATTTATGTGGGGAGAGAGAGTGGTAAACCATTTAGGATAAACCACCATCAGTACACCTGACCAAGATCAAACCATGATTTACCAGTCAGCGGCATTCTAGTCTATTGTGAGAGTAGCGCCCCAGACCATGCGGGCACCGAAGCGGGCTCTTTTTGACAAATCTGGAACTAATACATTTGTTTTGGTAAGAGCTTTGCATCGTAACAAACATAATGTTAATTTATTTCTAAGAATGGCATTTCTTGTTGTTCTCTTGTATCAACATTTTTAAATAATTTGAAATATATCACACAGCACATATTTAAAAGGTCTTAGCAATATAAACTTGGCGAGTGTTTCACAGTTTAATATGTTCTTGAGAGAGTAGTTTGATTTCTTGATCAAATGTTTAGTTTTTGATTTCAACTTAACCTCTTCTAATGTGTGTTAGTTAAATTTTACATCTGTGGTGCAGGTCTACTTGTGTGTCGCAATCGTGTTTCATCAGTTGTTGTTGTTTTTTAGAGGAAAACCAGAGTCGCAAACGATGTTCACCTACAGCAAAGGTAGTCTCGGATCCCAAGAGACTTAAACTGGAAGATGGGGACTTGCATCGAGCGGGGAATCACCTTGGAGTTGAAGAAAGGGAACATGTGCATGAAGTTGAAGTAGGGATACCTCTACCTAAAAGAAGAAAAACAACTGAAGATGACTTTATTATGGTTTTTAAAGAGGAAAGTTGTCCAGACTCGCAAGTGCAGGAAGAGACTGCATGTAAAAATAATTCATCGACACCTGCTGCACGGGATGTGGAAACCTTGAGTAGAATTGGGCTGGACAAGTGCTCTGCACTTGATGGGGGGAAACAAAGTTCTTCGGTTGATGGTGAACAAGTGGTCACATTGGGTATGTTTCTTGTAGACAAGGAACAAAGTGTGACTTCTTTAGACAACGAAAAATCTATGACTACATTGGACAAAGGGGAAAGTTTATTTGAAGAAAACAAACGGGCAAGTTTACCAGTAGTAGATGAATGGGAGAGTATATCATTTGTGGACAAGGAAGACATTTTTCCTGCTTTGGATAAGAGCAAACATATAACAGACGGTGACGAGGGATTGTCTACTGTGAGTTATGAAAAATGCTTGCCTCTTGTAAACAAGAAAGAAAGTTTGCTAATTTTAAATGAGGTAGAAAGTTTGCCACTTGAGGGGGACACAGAAGAAAGTTTGCTGGTTTTACATAAGGAAGAACGTTACTCTGTTGTAGACAAGAAAGAAAGTTTGCCTGTTGTGAACAAGAAAGAAAGTTTGCTTGTTTTAAACCAGGGAGAAAATTTGTCTCTTGTGAACAAGAAAGAAAGTTTGCTTGTTTTAAACCAGGAAGAAAATTTGTCTTTTGTGGACGGGGAAGAAAGTTTGTTTGTTGTGGACAAAGAAGAAAGTTTGGCTGTTGTGGACAAAGAAGAAAGTTTGGCTATTGTGGACAAAGAAAAAAGATTGGCTGTTGTAAACAAAGAAGAACGTTTGCCTGTTGTGAACAAGGAAGAAAGTTTGCCCATTGTGAACAAGGTAGAAAGTTTGCCCGTTATGAACAAGGAAGAAAGTTTGCCCGTTGTGAACAAGGAAGAAAGTTTGTCCATTGTGAACAAGGAAGAAAGTTTGCCCGTTGTGAACAAGGAAGAAAGTTTGCCCGTTGTGAACAAGGAAGAAAGTTTGCCCGTTGTGAACAAGGAAGAAAGTTTCCCCGTTGTGAACAAGGAAGAAAGTTTACCCATTGTGAACAAGGAAGAAAGTTTACCCATTGTGAACAAGGAAGAAAGTTTACCCATTGTGAACAAGGAAGAAATTTTGCCTGTTGTGAACAAGAAAGAAAGTTTGCCCGTTGTGAACAAAGAAGAAAGTATGCCCGTTGTGATTAAGAAAGAAGGTGTGATGGTTTTGGGCCATAAAGAAAGTTTGTCTGTTGATGAAAAGGCAGAAAGTTTGTTTGTTGTAGACAAGAAAAGAAAAGTGCCCGTTGAAGATGAGAAAGAAAGTTTGCCTGTTGTTGACAGGGAAGAAAGATTGCTTGTTAGAGGCAAGGAAGAAAGTTTGTCTATTGGCGATGAAAGTTTGCCTGTTGTAAATGAAGGAGAAAGTTGGTCTTTTGGGAACAAGGAAGAAAGTTTGCCAGTTATAGGAAAAGAAGAGAATTTGCTTGCACCAAAAGAACAAAATTTGTCAGTTCTAGACAAGGGAGAAAGTTTGCCTACTATTGAAATGAAAAAAACTTTGCTTGTTGCTGATAAGAAAGAAAGTTTGCTTGCTGTAGGTAAGGAAGAAAGTTTTCTCGTCAGTAATGATTATCATTCACAGCCAACATCTAAAGAAAATTTGTCTTCTGGTGGTGCAGGAGAAATGTTACCAGTTTTTAATGAAGATATTTTACTTGTTACATACAAAGAAGATAATTCAAACGGTGCTGTTAATGAAGTATTAGATAAAACTATAAGAGTTAAAGAAGACATTTTGTCTATTCTCAAACAGGATGAACTACCATCAACAGATAAACATGAATGTTTGCCTTCTGTTGAGGAAGACATGTTACTTTCAGCAAGTAATGATGCACAAATCTGTGCTGCTGTTGTTGATGCAAGTTTGCCTGCTGTTATCAAAGAGGGAACTATTTTTGATGTTGACAAGGACCAAACTCTACCTGCTGTGGTTAAAGAAAGTTTACTTGCTGTTGATAACCCAAGATTACCTGCTATTGACAAAGGAAGTATACCCGCCGTTGATAAAGAAAGTTTACCTGCTGTTGATAAAGAAAGTATACCCGCCGTTGACAAAGAAAATTTATTTGCTGTTGATAAAGCAAGTATATCTGCCGTTGACAAAGAAAGTTTACCCGCCGTTGATAAAGAAAGTTTACCTGCTGTTGATAAAGAAAGTATACCCGCCGTTGACAAAGAAAGTTTACCCGCTGTTGATAAAGAAAGTTTACCCTCTGTCAACAAAGAAAGTTTACTTGGTGCCGATAAAGAAAGTTTACCCGCCGATGATAAAGAAAGTTTACCCGCCGTTGATAAAGAAAGTTTACCCGCTGTTGATAAAGAAAGTTTACCCTCTGTTGATAAAGAAAGTTTACTTGGTGCCGATAAAGAAAGTTTACCTGACTCTGATAAAGAAAATTTACCTGTCACTTATAAAGAAAGTTTACCGGCATTAAGTCAAGTAGAAGCTGCTGACAATAGCACTCTGACTGCAAGTGAAGCGAATGAAGACAGTCTACATGCCATGTTGCGTGATGAAGATAGTTTGCTTGCCTCAGATGAAGAAGACACTGTCACTACAAGGAATACATTTGCATTGAAAGTGAAAGGCAGTATTTTTGGTAAAATTAAAGAAAGTGAGGTGAAACCCACTAGGGGGGAGTTTTCATCTGATGAGGATAGCTTTGGAGGCTTCCCAGAAGAACTGTTACTTTCTGCCGATGACTCATCAGACAAGGATGAAAGCACCTCATTTTCAGCGGACAAGAATGAAAGCATGTCACTGTCGGCTAATAAAAAGGAAAGCCCAGTGTTGGCAGACATAGGAAAGGTCAACTCTGCACTAAAAGGAAAGGAAGAAAACTCTTTGGGAGATGCAGATGACACTTTGTCAGCAACAGAAGGGAAGAGTGAAACAGGCTTATCAAGCGATGACTGTAATTCCAAGTCAACAGAGCGACCTCTGGATGGTGACAAGAAACTCGCCACCAAGGGCCCTGTGAAGGGGAAAGACTTGGGTTTGTTGGGTAAGCGTCGATTGGAGAGCCTCAGACCCGAGATAATCAAGGTTAAGAAGGTCAGGATCAGCCCAGAGGTGGAGAAGCAGCTCAAGTCCCAGGCGGAGAAGGAGGCGCTGCGCAAGAAAGAACCTGCACACTCACTCCCTGCCAAGACTCCCATCACAAACCTGGATTTTGCCATCGAACGTGTTGTGTCCAAAGCGGCTGTTGCGGCGCCTGGTATCTCCGATGAGGAACGCTCGGTCATAATGAGCTACATGAAGGCTTTCCACAAGGTCACCATGAGCAAGATGACCAGAGACGTGAGTAACTTAAAAAAAAACTTTGTGAACTTAATTTGATACTCCTTAATATTAGTTTCCCACATCCTGCAACACAACCCCTGCATGAACTAAATCTCAAACTCCTAGTCTGCTTTGAAGCCAATAGGTGGGCATCAGTGTCTCGCTCCCTCAACAAAAATGCAGGTACATTTCCTTTAAATTCCATCTTCATCATCCTGTAATTAAATGTGTACAGCCCGGACAAGAAGTAAATAAAAATAGAATTTATGCATTTGATATATTTACTCTCTTAAAATTATTTTCTTTTTCATAATGCATACTTTTACTAGTTTAAATTTTATATATTTATTCTTTATATTTTATGTATTTATTTTAACGTTTCATTCTACTGGCACCTTCAGACAGCAAAAAGTCTGGGAAAACGGGAAAATGTCAAGGAATTGATCAAACACAATGTAAAGTCGGTCTTTTTTTCTTTTCAGCACCACGTCTTACCACCGGTTTGGGTTATACACCTATGTTCTAATTACTCTAATGTGTTAGGGATGAGGAACGTTAAATTATTCAAAGGAAGTGTGCCTGCATTTGTGTGGATGGAGAGTGGGAAACCATTTAAGAAAAACCATTGTCAATAAACCAGATCGAGATCTAACCTTGCCCTCACTGTCATCAATAGTTCTAGTCTATTGTGAGAGGGAAGCCTTAGACTTTGCGGCCACCTAAGTGGGTTTCAGGGAATTTGGATACCTTTAACTAATTTTGAACTTAACATTTTACAAAAGTGAAAGATTTTGTTCCTTGATGTAAACAAAATACATTGTCTAAATGTCAGTATTAACATTAGATGGGTGTACAGGATTTTTCTTAAAACACATTTACACAGGAATATAAATAATACAGAAAGTATAACTTATAATAGTGTTGATGTTTAATGTTTTTGAAAATATTTTGTGGTCATTGTAATAAAGAGAAAAATTACCATTCACCAAGAAAAACTGTAAAAGGTGAAGTTGGGAATTTTTTTTAAATGTTGTCTGGAAAACTTGGGAGTTTTGTAATTGCCCTGTCAGATAAAATGGTGGAGTGTTGTCGTGTTAATAATAGAGTGGTTGTTTTGGCAGGACCTAGAGGAAATGGTGATGCAGAAGATGTGTGAGTTGATAGCACACCGCTCTGAGCTCGGACAGAACCGACAAAAGATTCAGTCGCTTGAGCTGCTTAACGACCAGCTGCGCAGGAAGTCACTTCAGCTACAGAAACAAGTAAGTTCACGTTGCAACTGGGAATGTTGGTCCAGGGTGTCCTGCGACCTGGAAAAAGAAAAAAGAAAATTCAGGTAATTTGACCAAATTTCTAGAATTTTCACATATTCACTAAAAGGATACACAACTTTTGTTTACAATAGTCAAAATAACATTTTTCTCCCAGTTAATTCTCACTGCGATTTTATTTCTAAACACAGTCGTCCCAGTTGAAAGTACTAATCTCAATTCTCAAGTCAACATGTGGTTTTCATGCTGTCTTGTGTGGAGGGATAGTGGAAAACCATTTAAGAAAAACAATCAGTACCAGGATTGCACCCTGATCTCCCTGTCCTCAACAGTCTAATCTATTGCAAGAATGATGCCTTAGACCATATGGCCACCAAGGTGGGTATACCATAGTTAAAATTTGATATTTGGGTCTTCTAAACTTGGAAAATATATCAATTTATTTCACATAATTTTGAATGTGACCAAAATAACCTTTATTGGTCATAAATGATAATTTTTAATTTGTTCTAATTTCATTAGTGATGCGTCTAATAAGCAAACAAAAAGTGAGAGATATGCAAGACAAAGATAATATGCAAGTGTGCATGTCTAGACTGACATTGACTACAGAACCACACTATTTTACGAAGCTTAGATTTGTTTAAAGAGCAGTGAACCTGCTCCTTTTCTTAGCTCATCTTTGGTTTTTAATGGAGTAGTTTTCTGCTATTGTAGCTTTGTTAAAAGTTTTGCATATGCTGACTCGGAAGAAAAAACATTTCACCAATGGCAATTTTGTGAAGGAGGTCATTAACAAAGCTGTTGTAAACTATTTTCTGAATTCAAAATAAAAAATAAATATATTAACTGCTATTGAATCTGTCCTACTATCACTGTGCGCTGTGACATGTATATTTGAGCTCATGGTCACAGATTTAATCAGCCGACTTAGGTTCACTTATGAATTAATCAAATGCTATTGTTGGCGCAGTTAAACTAAGCATTAAAAAAAAAAAGACCAACGATATCTTAAATAAAAAGAAACTTTCTTAAATCATAATACTAACCAGAACTACAGGAGTAGATATTCATACAAAATTCAAGAATTAGATGTTTGAGGAAATTTTGCCTTCAAAAAATAAACCAGCATAACCACAAATTATACTCATGAATTGACAGCCATTAACAAGGGCTTTCTTTCATTATGTCAAACAGATTCTGTCATTTCTGAGATTTTAGTGTAAAATCTATGCTCAAGCTCCTTGTGGAAAATTCTTATTTATGGAGAATGTCATAGAAGTTGTTTTAAGAATTGATAACAGCACAAGGGAATACAAAATCTAGATTGTTAAGATAGGTTAGAATTAGACTATCAGTTCTGAAAGCAGCTTCTTACATCAATGTTTGTTGGATAAATAAAGGCAAAGTCCTTCAGCGATTCAAAGAGTTGCTTCTTCAAATAAGACATCTAAAATATTTTGAATAAGTTACAGGAAAGGTGGTTAGAAACATATAAGAGGAACAAACAGTAGAAGTAGAGAGGATATAATGAGAATAGAACAGTAGAGAGAGTTGTTCTACAGGTGTGTGAGAGAACTGCCATGTAGAAGAGGAGCCCCTTTGAAGTGTAAATAAGTTTTATACAGGGTGTACTTTGTACCTATTGTCACATATGCAGATGAAACATGGACATTGACTGTAAGAGTGGCTAGGAAAGTGGGGGCCATGGAAATGAAGTTTGTGAGGAGCATGTTGGCTGTCAGGAGGAGAAACAAGTTTAGGAAAGAAGTTATCCGGGAAAGATAGTAGAGGAAGCAAAACTGAGATGGTATGGGCATGTAATGAGAATGGGAAAAAAAGAGGATGCCAAAGAAAATGTTGAAAATGAAGTATGTAGGAAAAAGATCGCAAAGGAGGCTGAGAAAGAGAACAACAGAGAGGAGAAGAATGGAAGAAATTAAAGGAGGAAAAGTGGTGGAAGGTTAGAGGAAGATGGAGGCATTTTACTAAACTGACCCGGCCACAGGCTGGAAACAGTTGATGATGAGAAGGAATGAGCACAATATGTGGATTTTACAATGAAAAGAACACATTTCACACTTAACATTGCTGCCATTGGACAAATAGGTAATGGCTGCCTCTAAAGAAAATTGATCAAGGGGGACTGGGTGGTTGTGATTGATTTTCCTCAAGAGGCAGCCATTACCTCGTCCATTGGCAGCACTGTTAAGTGTGAACTGTGTTCTTTTTTTCTTTTTAAAAACCATACTCTGTTCCTTTTACATGTTTTTATCCACCTTTAATTTACCTTCTTCCAAATATAAAACAATTACCTCCTAAAGTGAAAAGAGGTTTTCCTTATAGAGATAAGACTATCTAAAAGAACTGGACATGATCTACTTCCCAGAAATGGAAGATCCAGGATGGTTAGTATATTTTGCGGTATTTCTTAAAAGTGTTGAATGGACTAAACCTGGAACTGCAAGGTAAAGGTAAGAAATCTTAAATATTATTTATTCAGTTTAACCATTTTCAGAAAAATTTACATTTTCGGAAACCAATTTTCACTAAGAGCTTAAACAATTTATTTCCTTCAAAGAGCTGGTTAACACTTTTGATAGATTACCGAAACTTCGGGCCAGAAAAAACACATACAATTATTGATCATCTAAGAGCCAAGTCTTTTTCATGATTCGTGAAGTTTGGAAAATTAGCAACAGTTAAAATATTTATTTTAAACTAATTTTCTCCTTGTGATGTTGAAGATAAATCTCAGCAAGTTAATTCTGTTCTTAATCAGTCTTTGATGATTTTTCAATATTCAGAAGTATTATTATGTTTCATAATAATTCTATAGTTGTTATGTAACTTTATAATATTTATAAGAAAACTGGTGGTTTAGTTTGAAAATATATATACTATTTATTTTATATTTTCTTTTTAGGAAGGCGGGAAAATAAGTACTGAGGAAAGAATGAATTTAAGGAATTTAATATAAGAGGTATATGGATAAAAAAAATATCAAAACTAGACTGGAGAGTCAATGAGTGATTATGGAATCTTTGTTAGGTTCATAAGTTGATTGAGGCTCAAAAATATTGCTGACCCCTGCAAGGCCATTATGACCATGACTGCAAAACGAATTGGCGACTGTTAGCAGAGAGACGCTAGACTTCAAAAGCTATTATGGCCGACCACTTTGCGAAAGCAAAGTCCTTGTGAACGCACATATTTTCCTAGTAAAGTGATGCTAAGTTGCGCAGACATTTTACTTGTCCTTTGGTTTGCGTTTCGAGGTTATGTTTGCTAGGTTTTGTAATTTATTAGATTTTTAGTGTTACCTGATTTAAACTTGCCATCTCATTAGCCCAATATAATATGGGATTTGTGGGTGAATTGAAGATTCACGTGATTATGATGATTGGAGGAAAAGTAGATTTAACCCAAACCTTTCTAAGAAATCTGATAGAATGAGGGTCATTAATATGATGTAGTGAGGGTGGTCGTGTTTGTTCTCAAGGCAAAGGACCTTCACACGGTGACCCAGCGCCTCGTCAATGAGCTCAGGACCAGGAAAGACGGCAAGATGACCCCCGTGCGGTTGACTCGCTCTGTCGGCCTGCAGGTCCAGGTGCAGACCCAGCCTATGGCAGTGAGTATATTGAGCATTCTTCCTTGGAAGACGGAGGTCAGTATCAGGCCTAGACAAGAGGGCAGTGTTTGGTCAGGTTGCACACTCTAATAAAACCAATCCTATAACGCTCTCTGTAAGGTATTTTTGGATTATGATGTGTTGTGTTCATATTAACGCCGTTGTTAAAAGTCTGTGATTATTGAATTGGTCTCTCTTAACACTAGCAGCCTTTAGTCAAAACACCACACACCAGTGCTGCTGCCATTGTGCAAGGTAAGAAGTACAAGGACTGTGTTGAACACTGAAGTGGGCTAAGGGGTAATCTTGTAAGAGGCTGGATTGCTGACGATGGGGAGATTGAATCTCTGTAGGTTGTACCAAGGATAGTTTTTCTTAATGGTTTACCACTCTACCTCCATGTGAATGTGGGGATATTTTCTCTAAATTATAAACTTTCTAATTACTACAATATTAGCGTAAATGTATACAACACACATTGGTAATGAGACAGTGGTATAAAACCTAAAATAATGTATTCACCCGAATCCAAGACGACCCCCAGTTTTTCAGTGGTTCTGGATAGATTTTTTGTAAGTGGTATTTATTTTATCATGAATAAAAATAAAATTATGGTAGATTTATTTTGTAATACTAACAAGTATTTTTTTTATTTACAAAACACCTATGTTGACTTAAAATCTAATTAGGGTTGCAGAATTGCTAAGGAATTATTATTTTTTTGTCGCAAATATTGCTTTTGCATAAGAAGGTTAACTTTGAAAAGGTTTCATAAAAACAATGAGAAGTTATGATCATTAGTGAAAATCTGAGTCTCATCCTACTCCCCCTAAATATGAACATTGGACTCTACAATTAACGTGCTAGTTTCTAAAACACGACACTTTCACTTTCATAATGATGTACAAAAAATAAAATAACATAAAGTAAAGAGATATAGGAAGATATCAAAGGATAAATATACAACAAACTGTTGCTTTTATAAAGAAAAGATAAACACATTTCACATGTTAGAAAAAATCTAACCTATAGACACGTCTGCTGTGAATTACCGTAAAAGTCAGCCGTCAATGACAGCCAAGCGTAAAAAAATAGTGATGATTACACAAACATCTTTATTATTATTTCAAAACCGATGATCTAGGAACATTTAATCAAAGATAATAATTTACTTGATATTATTCAAAAGTTAGATATTTTGTGGTGTTTCACGAATTAAAACTAAAGTTCGGCATCATTAAAATTGTCTAGCAAACTCTACATATTATATCGATTGTTTGTTTAAAATGATTTTGAGTTTTATCATCACGTCTTACTTGACAAGTGCTAGCTATGTTGGCAAAGTTTTAAGAAGTAAGCATGTAACAATTTGATAATTCATCATTTGTTTTTAATTCTATTTTGATTATTGCGAATGGCTGAATTTTTAATATTGTAGCAAAGTAATTGGAAAAGTAATCAAAAACAGCACAACTAAATAATATTCAATTCTATTATACCCATCACTATCCCCAACCAATTTGTGAAGTTAACTAGTTGAATACTAAAAAGGGGTATCAAAATTTTTAGCATATAGCATTGATTATTGTGATACCAGTCGATACTATAGTTGTAGAGTATTGTATCGGACCACAACTAGGTAGTTATTTTTAACTATAACCTAAAAAATAGCCTAAAAATCCGTGAAAATAACCAAATATCCTATGATCTGTATTATACCTTAAAAATGCGCAAAAATTGATAATTTATATAAAAAAAGGCAGCCCTCCACTCTTGTATTAATATTAAATAAATATGTAAAATGTTACCTTTTGATGTAGGCCTAACCCAATCCTTAGTCTGCGATTTTAAGACGACTCCTAGATTTTGAAGCTACAAAATCGGGGAAAAAAAACTTGTCTTAGATTCAGATAAATACATCATTTATGTTGTACTCTGTATCTCATAGCAGCCAGGTGCCATTTTGGAACCATTGTATATGTCTGCCTTTAAGTGACACTTTCTCCCCTGTCTTTTCACTAGTTTTACAAGTAATATTAGTGAAGAGTTTCTGGGAACTGGAACAGTTCTAGCTTAAGTCTGAGATTTGTTTAGTTTTACAATGGAGACAAACAAATGCAATGTTTCATTTGACATTCTTGAACGATAGCATTAAGCTTTCTGGTATAGACCGCGCAGTTGAGTTTTTTTTATCACCGCGTCTCGCTACTATTTCAGGTTATACACTTATGTACTAATTACGCTAATGTGTTAGGGAGGAGGAAGGTTAAATTTAGAGGAAGTATACCCATATTTGTGTGGAGGAAATGTAGAAAACTATTTATGAAAAATCACCTTTAGTGCACCCATGAGCTTCCTGACATTGGCAATCCAGTCTATTAGGAGAGTGACGCCTTCTTAGACCTTTTTACCACCGAAGCGGGTAATTTTTTTTAACTAGTTTGTAAACAAGGTTCTAAACTAGTCCACTGGGATTATCCGTTATGTCCGCAGACGTATCGAGGGCCAGGACCAGAATTGGGACCACATGGGTTCATCTCTGGAGGAAGAGTCAGGAAACCACCCCCCATCACCACAAGCCCACCCTCTGCACCACCCACCATCCCCATCTCTGTGAGCACAGTGAGTATTGGGTTGCTCTGGGTTTTGTTGCATTTATATACAGTTAGGTTAAGTATTAATTGGTGTCTGGTATCACTATACAGTTCAAAGGTTTGGTTTACCATACTTTCGCCAGGTAATGAAATTCCTACTTGTCCTTTATCCTGTTTCCCTAGATTAGATCTTTTATGCCACCAATACTTGGCACACTATATATATAAATGTGTTGTACAATGTTCCTTGTATTACTGTAGCTAATAACATCACTCTTCATTTTTTGTGGATATTCGCCCCTCTCCTTCCTACTCCCTCTCCATATTGTAGTTAAAGATTATTTTATTTAGTTTGTTTATAATTTCTAATCTAAAGCTTTTTGAATTTTTAGGCTTGCTGGGGGTAGAGAAAAAGGGTAAGGGGGGGGAGGAATTTGATCCTTTCATGGGTTAAATGTAATATAGCAACCATTTGTTACGCTGGTTTCAGACATAGTGGGATGAGAATATAGGAGAAGGTAAGAAAGAAGGATAAGGGTGTGGAGGCTTAAAAATAAAGAGGAAAGATAATTGAAGGCTAATGCCCAAGGATGAGATGGAAAGTGTAGAGGTGGAATCAGAAAGGTTTTAAGAAAAGTTTGGTGGGAGCTGCAGAGGAGGTATTTGGGAGGACAAGTGATGAAGAGGTAGTAGAAGAAGATACGATGGTGGAACCAAAGGGTGAAAGAAGCAGTGGAGGGGAAGAACAAAGCATTCAGAAGGAGTTGTACAAATAACAAATCAGATGATACTGGAAAAAGAGAACAAAAAAGTAAATGAGAGTAAGGTGGAGAGAGGAACAGCACGTATTTAGGAAACTGAGATCTACAATAAACTTTGTCTTCTCTCTACGACAACTGATGGTGAGAAGGTATGAATTCGGGAAGGACTTGGTAATGATGTTTATGGATGTGGAAAAGGCATATGGTATCATCATTGATCTCTTTAAATTTAACTGGATGGACATCTTTGGCTGAAATTTTCGAGCTGTTGCATGCATACCATTGTGTAAGAGAGATGGAAACTTTCGGGTATCTCTTTCTTTCTTACACCCATACAAGGCAAAGTGGCATTTTGACATTGTTCACTAATTTGATTGAATATAATATGAGATACATCATTGTGTGTGTGGTTGGTTAAATGAAATAAATGTGTTAGTAAAGGATTTGAAGAGCAAAACAAAGTTCGAAACTGGCGAGTTTTTTCTTTAAATAAGTTGATGTTGGCTAATCTATACAATGAATTTTGAATGAAGCTCGTTTGGAAGGCTTTATCTCGTACCAGAATCCTAACCTATAATAGTGTTTAGGTAGGATAAAAGACCTTCCAGAAGGGAATTTCTACTTACATTATAAATGGTTGTTTATCCTACCAAAATAATAATATATGATAGTATTCTGATACGGAATAAAGCCTTACAGATTAGGATTCTTACTAAAATCAGGGTTTTATTATATTTGGAAGAAGTTATAGGAAAGATGGATACAAACATATAAAAGGGACGAACACAACACGGCTTTTACAACGAAAAGAACACAGTTCACACTTTACACTGCTGCCATTGGACAAAAAGGTAATGGTTGTCTCTTAAAGAAAATCGATTGTCACCGCCCAAGTCCCTGACCTAGGTTTTATTCTATTAGAACTCATCAGGGAGGAGTGTGAAACGTGCAATGCAACTTCTTAAAAGAAGAAACCAAAAAACACAAAAGGGAGAAAATGGAAAATTTTAAAGAATAATAGGACACATAAAGGACAAACACAGGAAAAGGACATTGGATGCGAATATCAGGGTTAAGTAGATACCGTACTTCCTACAAGCTTATAACCTAAGTGATCGTTTGAACGTATGGCAACTACTCAAAGTTTGTCATTCAGACAAATGTAATCAAGGTTTAAGATACCTTATTCATTATATTTATCAAACTTTCAACATAATATGGTTTATGAAACCAATATACAAGCTAATAGCCAACTTTAAATATAAGTGTAGTCTTGGAAGACTGTAAACAACATGGATGATAACTTCATATTTAAATATATTAAAGATTTTATTCGTATTTGTACAGTATTATTTGTAAAACTGAATTGCACAGCCTTTAATGTAAATGATTTTTCAGGAAAGTGTGGTGTAATACTTCACTATTTTCAAACAATAACACTTTTATTCATCAGAGACATGTTTTCACATAAGAACATTGAAAGAAACGGTTAAATCATACCCCCCACAATGAAGCAGACGATAAACTTGAGCGTCACAGTTTGGTCCTCGGCAATGCGTATATTTTTTTGTCCATCCAGTATAAAATAGAGATCACTGGGTATCATGGATAGAAATAAAGTTTGGAAAGCAATGGAAGGTCTGAAGTGAAAAGAGGAGATGTAATGGAAGTAGAGATTATAATACTTTCATTTTATTTGGCTCATGCTCTCCTCATATATTATATGAGGATAGCATGAGTTGTGTTTGGACGGATAAGGCATGGAAAGAGTGGTTCCAAATAAAATAAATGAAGTGGAGCAGGGGAGTGCCCTCTCACCATTACTCTTTGTAATGTTAATGGATACGGTCATGAATAAAGTGGCAAGGAATCTCTGGGGGAGGAAAGAATGATGTATGGAGGGAGAAGGAAGCTAAAGGAATGGAATGAAAACTAATACGGCAACCTGTGAAGTGATGGTATTGGCAAGGAAGAGGATAAGGCCTAGTAAAGCTATAAAGTTGAGAAAAGTACAGTTTAAAATATCTTGAAAGGGTGGGTGTAGAAAGGATTTAGTAAGAACAGGGCAGCAGGAGTTGTTCTATAGGTGTTTAAGAGACCTGCTATGGAGAAGAGAAGTGCCCTTGAAGTGTAAGAAAGTGTTGTACAGGCCATACTTTGTACCCATTATCACACATGCTGCTAAAACATGGACATTGAATGTAAACAAGACTAGGAAAGTGGAGGCCATGGGAATGAAGTTTGTGAGGAGCATGCGCATGTTAGCTGTCACCAGGAGAAACAAGATCAGGACTGAAATCGGGGGAAGAGGTAGCACACGAGAAAGTAGCGGAAACAAAACTGAGATATTATGGGTATATATGTAATGTGGATGGTAAAGGAAAGAATACCAAAGAGAATGACAGAGATGAATTATGTAGAAAAAAAAAGACCGCAATGGAGAACAAGAAAGAGATGTGAAGAGGCATATAACAGTGTGTGAGTGAGAGGAGAAGAAAAGAGTCAATTTACAAACTGACCTGGCCACAGGCTGAAAACAGTTGGTGATTATGATGATTATGACTAACCGCATGATAGTGTTTTTTGAAAATTTTGAAAAATATATATGTTATTTAACTATTAATTATCTATATAAACTGAAAATTTCAAAATGGGATGCTTATGGAATCATGAGTTATGATGAAAATTGAAGTATTTGAAAGTATGCCAAAATTACTACGTCATTCATATATTGCGAAACGGCAGTCAGCATATCTGAAAAACCTCCAGGAAATATACCCCCAAATGAATATTTAGTTACATGTGACTTCGCAGAAAATTATTCTTTCATTCTGTACAAGGTTTATACTGGATTAATGCACAAGCCACAATCCATCCTTTTGTTATCTTTTAAAAAACTGAAAATACTGAGAAGTTAGAGCATATAAGTCTGGTGATTATCTCTGACTGTGTCACATGATACAGTAGCTGTACATCTTTCAAAGAGTAATGATTGATTTCTTGAAGCAAACTTTCCCCACACCCCATGAAAAAATACATTATTTCTCAGATGAAGCAGCTTCACAATATAAATATAAGTCCAACTTTCTCAACCTTTGCTTTCATGAAGAAGACTTTAGCATGAAAGCAGAGTGGAAATGGCACAAATGCTTGTAATGGTGTGGGAGGGACTGTAAAACGGCCGGCTGCCCTGGCAAGTCTGCGCATGGTATACAATGAGCAGATTATGACATCTCGCCAGCTTTATGATTGGGCCAAAGATAATATACCAAAAATTAATTTTTTTATCCAACCAAAGAAGATTATGAAACAGAAAACACATTCTTACAACCAAGACTAAAGAATGCAAAAACTGTCAAAGGGACACAACAGTTGCACAACTACATTCCAATTGGGAGTAAAACTAGCCTAAAAGTTAAGTATTACAGTCTGTCAACTGAATCAAGAGAAGAAATAGTATCTGTTGAAGAGGAAGACAACCTATTGGAGATAAGTGACATTGTTGGATTTGTAACTCGCCAGTACTCAAACCATCGGTGGTAGGGGTGTGTTCTTGGTGTAGAAGCGGAAGACATCAAGATAAGTTTTTTAGAACCATATGAAACCAGTCCATCTTTTAAATACCCCCAATTCATAGACATAATGTGGGAGAAAAAATCTACTTTTATTGAAATTTCAAAAATTGATTTCTCAAAAAGGCTCTATTAAAAATTCTAAAAAATATATTTTTATGGTTGGATTTAAGGGAAGAATAACTGGTAAAAATTTCATTTAAATACTGAATGGTCAGATTGAGTTTTTTTTTTGTCATGAAATGACCCTTAGTTATACTAAATTAGCAATAAAAAAAGTGTTCCCCTGATAATACATCCCTAAGGATTATTGTATAGTTGGCGGTTTCATAACTTAGTGAAATCTTGAACAAATATATTATTAAAATTATTATATGTTTTGTTTTGTGATTGTGGAAACCAGAAATATTATAGTACGTGAAATAATTGATTAAAACGTGTTATTTACATTTTTATCTTGTCATACCTGGCCACCAAAATAAAATTATTTTTATAACTTAGTGTGAGAGCCATACAAAATATTGTTTTAAAAGTAAACACTTAGTTTGAAGACCGAGTCGGTAGATTTTTATTGACCTCGTCTCCACCCAAAATTTCTTCTGACTCCACAGTCCTGCCTTGCACGCTTCAAAACAACTTGCTTGCTTGCTTCAAAATAACTGTCTGCATGCTTCCAAACAGAATCCTTTTCTTCTCCTTTGTTGTGAATATTCAAAACACGAGCAGTTCGTTGTTTGTCTTGATGTCTCGGTATTGCCCCGAATATAGGTTACACCCAAAAAATAAAATCTCTTTGTTAGGAAATATCTCTTTAAGGAAAACTACTTTACACTTTTTTTAGGTACATTTTATTTTACTTGACAGAAAGTACAGGAAAGGTGGATAGAAACATAAAGGGGAAAGAACACAATATAGCTTTTACAATGAAAAAACCAGCCACAATTTACACTGGTGCCACTGAACAAAGAGCTAGTACTCTCTCTTGAAGAAAATTGACTGCCACCCGCATGCTGACAACCTGGTCTAAGGCGTTACTCTCACGATAGAGTAGAGTGCCAAATGATGTGGAAATTGGGGCTCAAATACTGGTTGGGTGTTCTGAGGGTGTTTTTTTTCCTAAATGTTTCCTCACTCTTTCACCACACAACTGCTGGTACACTTCCTATACTTTTGACCTTCCTCATCCCTAATAAATCATTGTAATTAGTACATAGACATATAACTGTAACGAGTAGTGAGACACGCTTCTAATAATAAAAAAGATATATAAAATCATGTGGGAAAAGTAGTGGTAGCAACAAAAGGTTTGATCATTTCATTATGTCATCCATTTTGGCTCGAAATTAAAATTTTGATTATTTGAGTGTTAAGGTCCATCTATTTTTAAATAACATTTTTGAAAATAAACGATACATAGTACCATCTGTTGTGGCAATTATAAATTATTTTGACAAAGATCTACATGCAGGCCTGAAAGGTACATCATTTGTTACATATTATTAAGGGTGCAATTACTATAGGCTACACTAGGGTTTTATAAAGGCGGTTTTTTGTGAAAATATGCATCAAACTAGGAGTTGTTTTTGTACATATTTTTATTTGCGCACGTTTGATATTTTCATCCATATTTTTGTATGACTGCCATAGTAATTTCCGACAAGCTGCTTGTGTATAACATAGTTTGCTTGCTTTATTTTATGTTATTTGTGCAAACTAGCTTAAGTTCCATTGAGCAAATTATTTTGAGATTTGTGAGTATGCATTTTTACTAGAGTTTTAAATGGATTTGAGTGATATAGATTAAATTTGGTACTATAGTTACATTAAAGTTAAATTTCATTAATAAATCTATACATAAAATATAAAAACAAACAGGATTGTACGAATGAATCTTTGAAACTTTTTGGTTTCAAAACAAATAACAGCTTCGACTTTGCTTGGAAATATTAAAAAAAATCTGTCTATGCCAATAAAAATAAGAGACATCTAAAAGTCAGTTTATGATCAATTATTGCCATTATGACCTTTGATATACATTACAAATTAATATTCTAATAGAAAAAATCTGAAATGTTAATTGAATTGTAAGTTGTGATATCTTGATTCCTCAGATTAAAATGGAACATTACAAATAATTCTCCAATAAAACAATTTCAAAGTGAATTTAAAACATAAAGTTATATAAAAATAACCACAATATAATAATTTTTCAAGCATAAAACTACCAACCAATAATATTCGTACTTCGATTTGGCTTCGGGAATGTTTCATATATTTGATTCAAGTTCGCTTCAAATTGAAAAAGTGGACTCTCACACCCCTAAAAAAATATAATTTTTTTTACGAATCTTAATTTATCGTAAACAAACCTATAATTGCACAAATTTAGATATTTAAATAAATGTAATATTTCGGAACAGGCCATATTTTTTCAATCATTGTAAAAGAAATATTGGGGGTCTCAGTTTGCTAAGAAATAGTACTTTAAAGTTGATTCATATTGATTTTTTTTTAATAATATCAAAAATTTCAAGTATTAAAATTTCTTGGTCACTTGCACACCTCTAAAATATTATTCTAGTTTAAGCATTGATGCAAATTGAACCCTAGAAAGTGAGCTCTGTAATTTGTTTTGTGTCGAGAGGAAACCAAGCTGTGGCCGCTTGTGTATTTCAAGGCTTTTTATGCACCTATTAGCTAGTTTGTGCCCTCCTAGCATGCACGTTTGTGCACTGATGTCCCTTGTGTGTGCGCATGTGTGCAGCCTATCACCTCCTCCGCACAGCTGGCAAGGAAACTGGCTGTGCCTCCCCAGAGTCGGGTTCTCCCTTCGACCCCCACCACTGGCACAACCACCACCTTCGTCGCCGCTACTAGGGTGTCGGTGATAGCGCCACCGGTACCACCCTCCGTCAAGGTGTCGCAGCCACCCATCAAGGTGTGTTCCTTGTCCTCTCCTGTCAAGGTGTGTTCCCTACCTTCCTCTCGACCTGTCAAGGTGTGTTCCCTACCTTCCTCTCGACCTGTCAAGGTGTGTTCCCTACCCTCCTCTCAACCTGTCAAGGTGTGTTCCCTACCCTCCTCTGACCTGTCAAGGTGTGTTCCCTACCCTCCTCTCGACCTGTCAAGGTGTGTTCCCTACCCTCCTCTTGACTTGTCAAGGTGTGTTCCTTACCCTCCTCTCGACCTGTCAAGGTGTGTTCCCTACCCTCCTCTCGACCTGTCAAGGTGTGTTCCCTACCCTCCTCTCGAACATGTCAAGGTGTGTTCCCTGCCCTCCTCTTGCTTGACCTGTCAAGGTGTGTTCCCTACCCTCCTCTCGACCTGTCAAGGTGTGTTCCCTACCCTCTTGACCTGTCAAGGTGTGTTCCCTGCCCTTGGCCGGTCAGTGTCTCCAGCTCTCTGACAGGTCACTGATAGAGAAAGTTTTGTCATTTAAATTAAATGTCAACATTAAGTATTAGCGTTAGGTAATTTTATATTGACCATTATCAGTGTTTGATTGTTTAACTTTATTTCCTGAAAATGGTAAGTGTTCTCAACATGACCTTTTGTATTTCAGGGTGTCCAGCAACCCAGAAAATGGGGAATTTTTGATTAAATCTCTTGAATTTTCACATATTCGCTAAAAAAACATGCAACTTTTATCTACAATATTCAAAATAACATTTTTATTCCAGCTAATACATACTGTGACTCACTTTAAACACAACTGTCCCTCTTGAGCATACTAATTTCAATTCTTAAACTCAACTTGTGATTTTCATATAAACCTTCCACCACACATCTTTAGCTATTGTTGAGTCATGGCGATGCGCGTGTGCAAGAATTTGATTAGGTTATAGGAAGAAGAAACTAAAAGAGAATGTTTCATTACAATTTTAAACTTTACTGGTGTAAGGTGATCTTTTAATGTAGCTCAGTTTAATCTCACTTAAATTTAAATTGGATCTTACTACCCAATTGTTCATCCTTTAACCCCTTTATAGACTGACATAATTTCAGAATGAGAATGTGTTTACAAATATTACTACATCAAGCTGTAATCTTAATAAAATAATGTTTATAATATATAGTGACTGGAAAATTTGGAATTTTAAAATACGGTTTGTCTGGACACCTTGGCGCTTGTGATCTTGCACAAATTAAATATGGGCCTACACTCTTTAGGTTTTTTTTTTAAACATTATATTAACCCTTTGAGTGCCAACGTCGCTCAGAGCGATGCACGAAATATTTGCTAAAATTGCCAGCGTTGCTCACAGCGATCCCATGTTTTCAAGCTCTTGGTTTAGTAATAAGTCAACAGATAGGGTAGATTTTATTTCCACTGCATTCTCGAATGTTCAAGCTACTTTTATTTGTCTTTGCATGAAAATTATTTTCTAACTTTATGAGTTTTATCTTTGGCCTTGATTGTAAACATGGTTACTAAGAGAAATGCTTTGATTCAAGACACAGAAATACTTGCAATATTTATTGATAGCTCAAGCGAGAGTGATCAGATTGTTAGCAATTCTGAAAGCAGTGATTCTAAATTTGTAAATAATGAAACTGAACAGGAATTATATTCTAATGAAAGTGAAAGATCGGAACAAGTAGAAGTGACAGCTGACATTGATAACGTGAGTGTGAATGAATACTAGTGATTTCTATTGGGATGAAATAAATCTTGAAGATCAGGATAATCCATCACAAACTCTTCATATTTATGCAGAATCACTCGGTTTGAATTCCCCCACTCCCCATCTGATTCCAAACCAATTATTTATTTTAGACTTTATTTTACTATAACCCTGCTAAAGTTGGTCGCTGAAACAGCTGCTATGCATAACCCAATTTTAGCGTAAAATCTAAAGTTAGTTTTGTTGTTGTTGTAAATTTGGTTATTTACTCAGTTTTATTATGTTATTTTCAGTGATTTATTCTATTTTAAGCTATTTAAATTTTCAAAGCTTAAAAATTAATGTTAAATAAAACAATACCATTTTTTTAAATATATTGGCTGGTGATTTTTTTATTATATTTAAAAATTAAAAAAGTATATGTATATTTATATAATCAGAATGGCAAGCATATTAGCTAGTTTATGTAAAAATTTGAGTGCAAGAAGTTCAAAGACTAATAAGTTATTAAAATTTAAACAAAACTTTATTTTTGGCAAAATAGCTTGGCATTTTTAGCACATTTTTTTGTCATTTCTCTGGGCACTCAAAGGGTTAAGGTAAGTAAATAACATATTAATGCGTGGTTGAATACCCGTAAAAATATCTAATTGTACATGTTGGAGTCATTTGCTAGCCTAGCTTTAGAAAACCAGTTGTTTGTTGGTTTAGCTTGAGAAAACCAGTTGTTTGTTGGTCTAGCTTGAGAAAACTAGTGCTGTGTATTCACTAAGATTAGTACAAATATACATTACTATGAATACAAATAATTGGAAGCTTAATTTGTCAACACCTGGAACTTTTTTTTTCCTAGACATAAGACTTTAGAGACATTTTTAGAGTTGGGCTTAATCTACTATTTTATAAATCAGAATCATAATAAAAATAGGTTGAACTTGAGAGTATTATTTAACTGAATTCTTAGTTATTTTAGAAATATAAATATCTACTAAATGCTAATATTTTTTGTTTTTTGTTCAAAAGATGTGAGAAATTAGGTGAAATTAATAATACAAACTTTTAAAGCAGGCTATATTATGATGCCACCTAGTCCGGCTCGATGTGACAACATTGCTCAGTTTCCCCTGTGACATGATAGCCTCAATATGTTAGGGGTGCACTCGGCCAACATTTGTGTTTGTTGGTGGGGGGCTTATTATGTGCCATTGGTTGCAGTCCACTCAGGATAATATTCATGTTAATGTTTGGCATTTGCTCTGCTTATTCTAGGAAGAATTAGTTGAGTAGAAGGAAAGTGATCTCATGTCCAATATTTTCACCATTTTTATAATAAACCTATTTTGTCCAAAATAAAATAAATTTTGCCTCATCATTTAATTTTCCACACAAAGTAAAGGGGGCTGTCCATAAACTATGTCGTGCTACTTTTGATTTTTCTAATCTCCTCCCTCTCCTTGTCACTATTTTGGGAACACCCTTCTAATATTACATCACAATATTACACAATCCCCCATCCACCCTATTTAAATATTATTTTTATTTGTAGAGCTTAAACAACCCTTTTATTGAAACATGTTTGTATGTGTTCGCTGATTAAAGGATTGTTGTTTGTATATACGTGCATGCAGTCGGGTTTATTAACACACAACACTGCCCAATATGTTTAATTCATGGTGGCTACAGACAGGGAAAACCTGGAAAAGTCAGGGAATTTTTGAATGACAGGGAAAACAGGGAATTGTCAGGGAATTTAACTAAAAATAAGGAAAAGTCAGGGAATTAAAAAATATGTCTAAAAATCCCATTAATTTCGTAACTAAACACTAAAACAAAAGTTAATAATACCTAAATAAAATAACATATTAATTTTTAAAATAACTGATAAAACTTTTTATGTTTAGTAGATACAAACTTTTTTAATATGCGATCAATAATAAATAAAACAAGTCATCATCCACCATTAAAACTGGAAAAAAGTATTCAGGGAAAATTGAAAAATGTTGCCTGGAAAATCTGGAAAAGTCAGGGAATTTGGTAAAATATGTTTTGTAGCTACCCTGTTAATTGTAATGTGAGCCTCCCTGATATGCCTATATAGTTTATGGGAAGCTCCTAATATCAACAGTTGTTAAATATCTCTTATGGCTGCACTTAATGAGAAACTTTTCAAATGAAGATAGATAGTCCTGTTAAACTCATGATAGATATTCTAGATGTGTTGATATTACTTTGTATAGAAAATAAACCCTCTACCTGGTGCTGGCATTGTCTATGTTTGTTCGCTTACACAGGTACAAATTGTTTCATTGCAATAAATTATTGTAATGCAACTATCAATGAACCAGTGTACGTATAGCCAGTCTGAATACTTCAAATTTAAGCTGATAATAGCTGGAGCTATCAGCTCAATGCTCTACTAGGACCACAAATAAAGTAATAAATGAGTAGCAAAGATATTTGTCGTATATGAGTAGAAATATGGCTGCCGGGCCTGTGCAGATAAGTGTGCTACATGCATACCAGGGGATGGGTTAAACTAATCATTGTATCTATTGAGCAAGAGTTTATATACTACAGTCAATTTTTTTATTTTTTTTTTGCTAAAGTTATAGTTTCAAAAACAAGTAGAAAAATACACGTTTTGGTGTGGTAGAAAATTAAAAACATGTTAAAAAAATATGTGGGCCTTATCCCATGCATTATTCCACCCATATTTTAACCATAAAGTGTGTCATTTTATTTTACTGTAACTAACATGAAATATTTTATAAATTAATTATTGTTATATTTTGGTTAGTTCTGTCCATTATCACATTCCCTCCTGCATTTCTTCTTATGTTGGTGTAATGTCATCAGACGACAAGTCGGCCCTCAGTGAGCAGTGGGGGCCCACCTACTGTCAGGGTACAGCCGATGATGTTGCAGAACCCTCCAAGACTCAGCCCCATCAAGCCCACCAAGGACACCTCCTTCATTGACCTCACGGATGAGGAAGACAAAGGGAGGCCTTGTAAGTTGCTTTGAATATTAGCAGGGAGGGGTGTGTGAAGCTTCAAAACTTCGACCTCGCTTCGACACTTACGAAGCTTTGCCAATAAAAATACTCACTTTATGTTCAATTAATTTCATTATCAGCCGTTTTAAATATTACAAATCAATATTACTGTGTAACAACTTGAAGTAATTGGATTGTAAGCTCTGATAATAACTGGAATTATTACTAGCTTCAGTGGCAGACTGATGTAAGGAGTCACTCCCATTTTAAACTGGCCTGCTGATGATGGGGAGATTGGGGTTTGAATACCAGTTGTGTACTGGGGGGGATTCTAAATGCTTTTCCACTCTCATTCCACTCAAATATAGATATATTATCTCTAAAATGCTTCCTTCCTCATCTCTACCTCGCTAGAGTTATTATCAAAACCTGAAGAGATAGTAAGACATGGTGATAGGAAAAAAACCCTTAGTTTATCAGATTAAAATGAATTATTTCAATTATTTGAGAAATAAAAAATTTTCTAAATGATTTTAGTGCATAAAGTTGTATAAATAAAAAATAACCACAATACATTATTTTTTCAGCATAAAATAATAAAAAAAAATGTAAACTACAGTTTGGCTTTGAAGACATTTTATATTAGATTCGAGTTTACTTAGAATGAAAAAGTGGGCTTCGCTCACCCCTAGAAACTAATTACTTGAATCTAGAGAGATTAGCAACTCATCATCATCAAATGTTTCCAACTTGTGGTTGGGTCAGTTTAGTAAAATGCCTCCATCTTCCTCTATCCTTCCTCCATTCTTCTTACTTTAATTGCTTCCATTCTTATCCTCTCAATTGTATACTTTATGTTATCTGCTTCTCCTATCTCTTTCTTGGTCTCCCATGCTGTCTTTTCCTACTTAGCTCATTTCCATCATTTTCTTTGGCATTAGCTCTTTTTCCATCCTCATTACATGCCCATACCATCTCAGTCTTGCTTCCTTTACTATCTCATATACTCTTTGTACCCCCATCCTTTCCCAGAAAACTTCATTCCTAATCTTGTTTCTCCTTGTAACATGCTTCTCACAAACTTCACTCCCATGGTCTCAACTTTCCTAGTCTCTCTTACATTCACTGTTCATGTTTCTGCCGCATAGGTGAGAATGGGTACAAAGTACGCTCTGTACAACATTTCCTTACACTTCAAGGGCACTTCTCTTCTCCATAATAGGTCTCCATTCACGAGTCCATTCAGACTCATCTGGTTGGGTATGGTAGTATCGGGCAAGTTGTGGTGTGGTTGTGAGTCCGCATTCCAACCGAGCGCGTACGAAACTTCGTGAGATTCTTGTGTTGAAGGATAGAAGGATATTGGATTGTTTGTTTTACTGTGGCATTTAAAGATAAAACAAAGTGGTTTGGGAAGAGCTGATTGCTCTATATAAAAATAAAAGTTGCTTATGGAACATAAATAACAAGCATTATAGGAATAAATAAATGGAAATGCTGCATATGATTTTTTTAGTAACAAAATGCAAGGAATTATTTCCGAATGCCAATACTGACTTTGCTATTAAAAAAATGTTGTCGTCGAGATCGTCATTTCATTGTCAGCTACGACAAATCAAATGGAGCAGATGACATAGGCACAAAAATTTACATTATACTACTCTGACCTCTGAGTTTTGTTTTAGACCAAGAAAAAGTACTGTATGTACAGCTGTTTCATCTGTGGACTGTAACGAGGATATATGGCACGACATGTTTCTTGGTTATTTTGCCAAGTAGTTGAGGAGAAATAATAAAACTGTATTTTAAGTCTTCAAAATTTCTACCAGTCACCAAAAACCTCAGTGTTGCCATTAGACGGTCTTCTGGACTAACTGCATCTCTCATCAAAATGTTATCTTTTTCACTCAAGAGTTTTTTCCAACTTCAGCAAGTCTTCAACAAATGTATCAAAATCCATTCTTAAGTCATTTAAAAAATTAAGAGGCTTACCTGAGTGTATGGATTGTAATAAACGTAAATGAGTATAGTGCTACCTTTTTCTTAACAATTCCTTAGTTCATACACGTTCTTTAGTCTTTATTTTCAGAGAAGATAATGACTGCAAGGATTATTAGAGCCATTTTAGCTGTCTTTGATAAAGGAGACATGGTATCAGTTGACAAGTATGGTTCACAGCGTGATTGGCAAACTACTGAGGGTTTGGCTAATGTATGGCCTGCTTTACACACCTGTAGAACAACTTTTCCTGCTTTCTTCTTCTCATTAGATCCTCTCTATTTCCACCTTTAGCCTCAATCATGCTCACTTCCAAGATATTTTATGTTATGTACTTTTNCTTCCTCATTCCATTCCTGTAGCTGTTCCCGTACTTCCTCCTCTTCATTCTCCTCTCATATCAAGTCATCAACAAACATGGCTTTCATTCTTTCCTCCCGAGTTTTTCTGCCATTTTATTCATGACCAGGGCCTGGAAGTTGATGCCCTTAAAAACACAGAAACATGCACATATAAATTATGTATTAATGCTCTCAAAAATTTAAAAAATGCCCTTAAAACAAAAAGGATGTACTTAAAAACTGTGTTTTTATATCTTCAAAAATACAAAATATGCTCTTAAAAAATCAAATAATACTTTTGAAATCCAATTGACACCCATATTTTTTCCTCATGTATGCTGGTTTGTATTTTATCAATAGTTTTCTCATAGCACATGCTAACATAGCTTTTATGCAGAGTATATTCATCTGGGATAGAATGATTCGTGTGTCTTTCCAAGAACTCACAAAATTTAGGATGATTTAGTTTTCCGAGCGAAATATTGGCTGACAACAACACTCCGCACAACTCTTGATTGAAAGGAGATGATTTGGTTTTAGAGGTTAATAGACTTTGGAACAGCAATTGTTGGGCTATTTGTTTGTTGCTGTCTGTTTTAAAGCACACTTTTGTTTCTCATGACCGATAAGCTGAGTACCAAAAATCTTTTTTTCTGCTGAAACTATCAACTTGCACAATTTACAAAATAATACTTTCTTGTTCGTGGAAAAGACACTTTCACCGAACTCGTTAACTAACTGTCGTAAATGGTAGAGTTGTGATTGTTTAATTTTTGACATTCTGCTCATGTAGAGATAGTAAGAATAGATGGAAGTACATCAACTAACTTTAGATATACAATTTCAACTGACAACAATCTACTCAACTAATAAAACAATCGTGACTGTACCGCCAATGGAAATAATGCCTTACATTTTCCGTCCTTTGGAAATTCCAAGATAGCCAACCCTTTCTCCACCATTGGGAGTTTCCATTGAAACATAAACGAGATAAAAATCTAAAAACACATGCACACATAAGTACTGTTCTTTCAGAAAACATTAGGCTTTGTTCATTGTTTCATGTCTGGTTGTACTAATAATTGGGTGACATGGCAATTTAGGGGTAAGGTGTCGGACTTCTGTGCTGGGTTCCAGGGTTCAATCCACGGTCCCGACACAGATTTATCTGATTGCCAAACCCTTCCTTCACCTCTGGCAAGATGTGTATTAATCACAACTTGTGAATGTGTGGAATGCTAGGCCTCAACCGTGGTTCGGACCCCACGTTAAACTGTAGGTCCTCCATTTCATCTCACAATCACCCTAACATTACCCCTAGACCACCAGGTCACCGATATGCAATATAATCAACTTCCGGGTCCTGTTCATGACCATTTCCATTACAAATAGTGATGGTGAGAGGGCACTCTCCTGCTTCATTCAAAGTTTGGAAAGGCAGAGTTGTAAAGAAAGTGAAAAGCATGTATGAGGATAACAGGAGTTGTGTTAAGGGGAAGAAGGGATGAACAGAGTGGTCCCAAACTTTATTTCTATCCACGCTATCATATACCTTCTCCACATCCATAAATACCATTACTAAGTCTTTCCCAAAGTCATACCTTCTTTTCATCACCTTTCGTGTTCTCCAAATCTGTGCTGTTCTGCTTTCCACCTTTCTTTCATTTTCTTTTTCCAGTATCTTTTTATTTTTGTACATTGGCACATCAGTATTATCTCCCTATAACTTGTACACCTCTTCCTGTCTCCTTTCTTCAAAATAGGTATTATAACTAATTTTTTCAAGTCCTTTGGCATCTTGTTCTCCTTCCAAATCACTCTTGGCATCCTGTATAACCCTTGTATACCTAGTTCACCTGCATATCTTATCATTTGTACAGTCAATTTGTCCACATTCGGTGCTTTTCCTTATTTCATCCTCCTTAATGCATCCTCCACCTCTTTACATGTAGGACTTCTTTCCTCTTCTGGTTTGAACATCATCTCAAAATATCTTATCCACAGTTCCTTTTCTTCCTCTCCTGTCTTCAACCTTCTTCCTTCTTCATCTATCATTCTAACTTTTAGTCTTTTATCTATCCTGTTTCTTACCTGACTATATAATACCTTCTAATTCTTTCCAAATTCTACATTGTTCTCCTCCACTGCTTTCTTCGCCCTGTCGTTGCACCAGGGTGTTTCATTCCACTTCGATTTCATCATTTGTCCTCCCACATACCTCCTCTGTAGCTCCCACCAAACTGTTGTGAAATCTTTCCCAGTCTCATCCTTTGTTATTAAGCTTCTTGCCTTTCCTGGGTTCAGTTCTCTTTCCTCGTCATTTTCTAGCCTCAAAGCCCTTATTCTTCTTTCTTGTCTTACTACCTTCCTACTACATTCCCATCTCTTTGTGTCTCTCTCCAACGAGCAACCCCTTTAGTGTCAGGTAATTTGTGAATTTTGTGTTTATATATTATCATGCTTTTTATGAATTTAAGGCTAAAAAATTCAGATTTTTTTTTGTTTGCAATTTTGAATTCTTTATATTAAACTCAATTAAAAGAATATATTTAACTTAATTAGGGGTGTGCAAAGTCCACTTTTTAGGTTCAAAGTGAAGTCGAGTCTAAAATGGGAAATATTCTCAAATCTGAATCTAAGTTAGAATATTTTTTCTATTGAATTTTGAGTAAAAATATTATGTTGACATTGAACATCAAACTAAAATAATATTACATCTATTTTTTTCTTAACTTTAATATTAATTGTAGCTTATTGACAACATGCTATAGTCACTTCCTTTGTATTAAAAACACTTTATGTGTACACTGTACAGTCTGAGTGAATAGTTTAAAAAACCATGCATTTTCTTTAATATCATTGGATTATCCCTGAATGTTGTTTTACCAACCTTCCACACACAAGATACAAATTAACAAAACACAAGAGTTAACAGACGTTTGAGAACAAGAACGTTATAGAAAAATATGAGCTTAAGTTAATTCAGCGGGTACATTTATAGGTTTGAGAAGTCCAGTGTTAAACAATTTTTAGTTTTTCTGTTTTACATATCAATAAGGAAACTTTTGATTTTATAAATCCATTCAAATCTTGCCATGTGAATTACTAAAAAATATATTGTTCTGATTTTGAAAGCGCCTATAGCACATAGATAGGAACATGTTTTATCCTTTATGTCTTTTTTCCTCTTTTAGGAAGTTGCGTTGTGGGTTTCACACTCCTCCCTAATGAGTTCCGATAGAATGAAACCTAGGTCGTGGGATTGGGCGGTGACAATTGATTTTCTTTAAGAGGCAACCATTACCTCTTTGTCCATTGGCAGCAATGTAAAGTGTGAACTGTGTTCTTCTTTTCACTGTAAAAGCCATATTGTGTTCATCCCCTTTTATATGTTTCTATCCACCTCATAAAGTGAAACGAGGTTTTCCTTATTGAGATATGTTTTTGTTATTGTAATGTGATCATTGTTAAATCAACAAAATTTACCAACCTTCACATTCAAAAGTTGTTGATTCCTTGAGAATATTTTACTATTTCATGCTTATATTATGAATTCAAAAATTCTACAATAAACTTTAAATATGTTTTTATAGTCATTTTAATGCTATAATTAAAATCCCAGTAAAATCACATCTCATGAAATTTGGGTGTCTCTAAGAATTGGGTAATTTTTCATTGTGACCTTTATTGGTTATATTTTGCCGTCTCACTTTATAGTTTTGGCAAATTGTCTTGCCCAGATCAAACACGACTTTTTAAACACATTTTTTTACTATTAAAATTTTAGTGGTTATTTATTTGCAAATATGTTACATGAATCATATAAGCAAATCGATAAATATTTGTTCAAATTCAAGGAATTAAGAATTTCTTTCAACAATACCAAAACAACTTGTGTTGATGGTCACGCAGTCTAATGTATCATTTTTGCGTTAGACTGAATTACTAGGTACAGGGTGGTCAGATCCAAACTGGGTGTACTAAGGATGATTTATACTAAATGGTTTCCCATTCTCCACAAAATATATGGGAACATTTTCTCTAAATCTTATGTTCCTCCACGCTACCACATTATTGTAATTGATGACAAAGAGCCCGAACGAGTGATAAGACATGGGGCAGGTAGAAGGGGTCGTAATCGCCTCCTCAGTCCCTATAGGCTGTCATCACCTCCTTAGTCCCTAGTATAGGGTGTCATCAGCACCTCTTTATTCCTTAATATAGGGTGTCCATGTTTTGTGTTATAGCATCAGCGTCGGTGCGCCTTGTGGGAAGTCTGCCCTCCAGTGCCACGGTGACGTCCTCAAGCCCCTTGGGGGGTAGTATCAGGGTGGTCCAGCCCCACCAGCTGACAGGGACCACTGCTACGCTGCTTACCTCCACAGCGGTGAGTGGAACTCTCGGTATTTGTGGGAGTGTAACACTCTGCATGTGGCCACTGTGCTATTGTTGTGTAAATGGTTGTGTTTTAGTCCGGCGTTGGGGGTCAGAGACTGGCGTACCTCCTGCCCACGTCAAGCTCTGCACCAGGACAGAGCCGTCAGGTGTACATTACCAGCTCCACCCCTTCCTCATTGGCTTCGGCTGCTACCGTCACGCAGGTATATTTTATTTCGGAGTACACTCTACACTTCATGTCGTAATACTACTTGTAACTAATGTTGTTCTTGCTGTCAGGTTCATTCCACTTCCAATTTGTTGGCCATGTCGTGTAGCTACCCACCCCATGCCCTGCTTCTAGGCCTGTCTGGGATCTCAAACTTTGGGAAAAATTTGGGAAATTAGATGTATCAAAAATTCAGGCGGAAAAAATTTATTTCTCGGAATTTTCGGTAAAAATTATTATGAAATAGTTACAACTAAACAACAGCTATGCTATCACGTTTGTATATAATATTTACTAAAAATATTATTGAATTAAACATAAACTAACCTTATCTTCCATTATGTAGTTGCTTAACATACACTTCAGTCACTTTTATTTTACAACTGTCTAGTCAAATCACTGCAAGAATATTCTCCTACAGTTTAAAGGTGTTAATTATTGTTGAATGTCACTGTGAACTTATTAATCCTCTACTCAATAGAAGAGGGACTACACTACACTACACTACACTACACTACACTACACTACACTACACTACACTACACTACACTACACTACACTACACTACAACCACACTACACTACACTACACTACACTGCGAGTTTTCACGATTGACTTGGTTATGTCTTGGTATCGAGAACCAAGTGCTTCTGACCAAGATGAAGTGCAAAAACAATTTTGAGATGTTTTTCTTAAACAAAAATGGTGGTTGGGGTGGAATAGATCCAACAGCTGGTAGGTGAATTTATGTAATCCTACTACATGAACTGCAAATTGACAGAAAATGAGCTATTTAATTCTATTCTTAGTTATATTGGTGCTTATTTTGACTAGTCCTAATATTTACACAACATATCAAGCTAAACATATCTTCCCAAAAATAACCTTAAGAAAATATGAAATACATATATAATGTTAAATAGGACTGGATCATATAGTACTCTCTTTCTTCTATCCATAACTAAACTGTTTTTAAGTACCTACCTTGTGTCATGTATTTCTAGCTAGTAATTGGTGTCAATTTTAATCTACAAAAACTTATAATTCATTGACTACGAAGTTATACTAATTTAAATCTAACATAAGAAGTGATGTGGTTTTGAAATTGGTGCATAAATTCTCGGCTCATTGGTTGTAACCATACTGTTTAGTTTGGTCAAGGAAAGCTTTATTAAAGTGAGCTCTGGTATCGTGTTGGGTCATAAACATTTCAGTAACATCGATGCCAGGTCAATTGCAAAAAAAAACTGTGGTCTTAAACATCGATACCAGTTCAACCGCCAAAAAATGCATTAGGTCACTGTCATCCAAAATATTATGAAAACTGTGGTATTACAATTACTTTCCCAATAAAGGGCAAGTATTTGTAATATCATTTTTCTTACCCCCTTAAATTAATCTATTAAATAAATATTTTAGCAATCTTAATTTATTTTATTTTCATATTAAAGTAAATTTTATTTATTGTAGAGCTACTAGGACATCAAGGCCAATTATTACATGTTTATTCTTGTAGCCATCTAGTCCAGAAATTATCTTCTGCCTGACCTCAGCTTATCACACTGTTGGTTTTCCACGTGTGTGTGTGTGTGTATGTGTTGGGACAGAATAGAATTGATTTATCAACAACTTTTTAAGGCAACCCTCCTATCTAGTTCACAGTCAACACAACTGAGCGTCATTAAATAACATATTTACACTATATACAATTGATGGCAATATTTATTCTTGAATATATATAAGCCAGGAAAACATATTTTTAGTGAAAAGGAATTGGAAGAAAGTGGCTTTTAAATATAACTATGCTCGAAATACACCTTCACCACTCTTATTTGCATCAAAACAGGCCTATTAGGTTAATCTTATTATTTTGGAGTGTAACAGCACTCTTTGTTAAGAGGTAACTGGGCACACTGGCTCAGTTGAGTCGTTTTTGGTATTCTTATGGACAAGACTTTGGCTCACTTTTATTTATTAACATTAGTTTTAAGTTTATATTTGTTGTTTGATTGTGTAAGTAGTAATAAAATTCACACCACTATGTTCTGTAACTATTATGAAAACATAATTTAACCATTGGGCCTCTGCATTGAATGTTGAACATTTTATTGGAAACCATTCACTTTGATTCTTTTCTGATTAAATTGCCATAAGCTTCTAATTTTATCATCAAATTACCTTTTAATTTTTATTGGAATGAGTGTGATAAGTATGGACTATAATTATAAATCTGAAAAATATATATAAGCATTAATTGGAAAACTATTTTTAAAACTTTTCCTGTTTCCCATCCTGCTCCCATGCGAAATTGCTATTTCCAGCCTAAAAATGTAGTGAAGTCCAAATATTATTCCTTCACTGCCGTACCTACTTCATGTTGTAAGTAATGTTGTGCTTGCTGTCAGGTTCGTCCCACCTCCAACATGGTGGCTGTGTCTCGGAGCAACCCGATGCCCACCACCCTCATGTTCAAAGGAGGCGCAGTTATTCCAGTCCAGCAAGGAGGTACATATTAAAGGTTGTCATAGAACTATGAACAGGGACTAGCGAATAGCTACTTGTACTTAAAGTTATAGTCTGATTTAGTGCTCTAGAATGAATTAGCTCAAAAACAATAACCCCGTACTTAATCCATCATCACTTTCTCCACACTTCCTTATCTCTGCATACTCCCTTCGCTTCAAAACTATCCATACACCGAGTCATACACACTCTTTTATTATTAAAACTCATGTTTCTATTTTTCACACATTCGTTTACAACATTTAGTTACGCCTTAGATGACCTATCCCTTTCTTTTGATCCACACACTCTACCTTCATATTAGATTCCCTTTCTGCACTCCTTCAGTACCCATTCATTACTGACTGTCCACATAAGTTTTTCCACATACATTTCTTAGATATCTCATTCCAACCACATTCTCCTTGCTCTTGTGTTTCTCAGGACAAACCCACACTTCACATCCATAAAACAATGTTAGCGTCAACACACTTTTAAATACCATCATCTCCTATTGATACTACCTCATTATTTCTAATATTCCACATACAACCAACTACTCTCCGAGATGAATTCACTGTCTGTCGATTTCACCATCTATCCTTCAATTTTTACAGACCATTCTGCCCAGAGACACACAATTATTCACTTGTTCTAACAGTTTTTCCATTTATACTAAACTGACAATCATTTCCTAATTTTTCTATAGATCCTATAGGTTCACTTAGGGGAGAAATTTGACAGTATAATGAATTTTCCCTATCTTTTGATAAAATATATTTACAAATTTCCCCCCCTGAATTTTGGCGAGTATATAAAATGTATTGCACACATCTCAAAATTATCTGAGACTTTTTTATGTTTTTACTATTCTGTTACATCACACTCCCAACAGACTAATTTTGTTATATGGCAGGATCTACAGCTAGCTCTGCGACGATCCTAAGGACCGCAGGTCCCACGGTCCAAGTAGCGGCTAGCCCTCTGCAGGCTGCTTTAGGCAGGCCCAATAACCCTAGCATTCGAGTGTCCTCCTTGGGGGCCGTGATGAACAAGGTAAAAATACTATATTCAACTAACTAATAGGATCTGCAAATAGCCCAAATCAAATGGCAAACATTTTGAATCGAATACAAATAATTTTGAATTCAGATAGTTAATAAAATCTCATTGCATTGATAAAAACACCAGGATCGAACCATGATCTCACAGTCATCGGCGGTATAGTTTATTGCAATGGTAGTTGCCTTAGAGCTTTAGACCATGCAATAACCAAAGCGTGTCCATTGCTGGGAACAGGGGAAAAGGAATGGAGCAGATTTAGGAGGTTAATGGTGGAGGCTGTGGAGGAAGTCTGCAGGAGGACAAACAACAAGAGGAAATGGAAGGAAACTCCCTGGTGGAGTGAGAGAGGCAGCGGTTAAGAAGAAGATGGCCTTCAGGGAGTGGTTCCAGTTGAGGACAGTGGGGGCAAACTAGGTATACAAACCAAAAAAGAGGGAGGAAAAAATAAGCTGGATGGAGAATTGGTCAGAGATGATGGAAGCAGATAGCGAGGGGAGTAAGAAAGTGATGTATGAAATGGATGGCTTGAAACAAGGACGTGCGCTCTCACAATTGTTGTTCGGGGTAGTAATGGATTTATCGACGAGAGAGGTGGTAAGAAGAATATGGGAAGGAAACATGAAATCAATCAATGGTGTTTACAGACGACCTGATGGGGTGGGGGGTGGTGATTGGTGATTACAACAAGGAAGGAAAATAGGCACATGAGGTGAGTAACATTAAGAGGAGAGCAAGAAACTGGATAGCTTTGAGTAGTTGGGAAGTGTACTGGAAATATACTGGTAATATACTGGAATTTTAAAACTCTAGTCCAGTAGACCCTGTAGATGATGGAGTAAAAGCTCTTCATCAGATGTCAATTTGATATTTGTAGGGTTAAGAATTCTTGGATAAAACTTATGAGTTTGTTTGGTGATTGGAGGTTTTTTAAATGTTCTGTTGATTTTTTCTTTCTTTTTTTTTTTTTAGAGTGAATTGTTTGTTTTGTAAAATAGTGCTAATTTTATCTTCAATATGAAGCAATAAACTGTTCCATAAATGGGGTTGAATTGACTCGGTAAGATTAAGATACAATGAATAAGCCTGTCTGTTTAGAAACTGTCTAATATTTAATATAACTCTGTGATTGTTAATATCTTTTCACTATACAGTGATTGATTAACAAGTAACTATAAAACATTCGCTAAATCTTTTTTTATAAGATATAACTAGATTTGTATTTTACGAACCTGAATTTCCAATTTACCTCTCAAATCCGAATCTGAATCTTGAAAAAAATTATGAATACAAGAGGAATTTTAAATATAATAGAAAACACAAATAGTAACTAAATGTTAACAATCTTTCTGATAACATCTATACATTTAATCTATTCATATTTTTTTCAAGATTCAGATTAGGATTTGAAATTGGAGATTTAGATTCGTAAAATAGTGTTCGACCCAAATCTAGTTATATCTTATGACAAAAGATTTAGCGAATGTTTTATAATTACTTGTCAATCAATCACTGTTCTAAGTTCTTTGTATAATTATAATTGGTTCTGAATCACCAATAAACAACACTAGAGCTTGAAAACAAATTTCACTTGAAAAAATTAAATATATAAACACTTTTTTTTAGGATTAGATCTAGATTATTCTTAAGGATTTTAAGGATTCGAAGGATTCTAGGCCCTGTCCCTTACTTACATTCATTACTGTTTCCAGCCGATGATCTGGGTCAGTTTTTATTCAAGCCGTAAATTTTCCACTACTGGTTTGCTAGGCCTATCGTAGCTTCATATGCCTTATAATCTAACTTAAGACTAGGACAGGCACAACATCCAGTCCCCGGGCGTCAATTTATCAATGTGAAAGGGTATACCTATATTTTCATCAATGATAAATTTTGGTCATGCTCAAAATCAAACACTGGACCCTTAGCTCACTAGGCAGACATGCTACCAACTGAGCTAAGGTGTCAGGACAGGCCCCAACTCTAATTATAACTAACCATCTTTTTAAAGCAAAAAAAATAAAATAATAATAACAATTTAAAATATAAAATTCAAATCAAAACTTTATAAGGTGGGAGTTTGTCAACCAACAATTTCCCACCATAAAATTGAAATAATCATTAATTAGGATTAATCTGTGCAACTAATCGAAGTATGAGCAATTCATTGCCATGATCAGTTTTACTGAATCGGTACACCTTTATTATTTTTACAGATAACCATTAAATCATATCTTTATTTAAAATATTTTCCAGGTAAATAAACCATGGACACCTAAACTCCAAACTAATATTGATTTAACGATGCCGTGTGTGACTGACACATGTGCACTTATATTTGTAGTTATATTCCTGTTTTCCATTCTCCACCTAAATTTAGCCATTTTAAAATCCTCCTTGTTTACCTACCTTCAAGTTGCCAACTAGTATGGTCTAAGGTGTCATTCTTGCAACAGACTGGGACTGCCAATGGCAGAAAGATTGGGGTTTGAATGAATACTCGTCACTTGTACTGGGGCTATTTTTTTTTATTAAGTGGTTTCCCACACTCTGAAAATGTGTGTATATTTCCTCTAAATTTACACACACACACACACACACACGTGTGTGTTAAAAGTACTTAATCATATAACCTAAATGGGTAGAAAGATGCACTGACAAAAATAAAAAGCTAATTCACTGTGGACGCGCTGGACTAAACACACCCAAAATTATCAGGTATGTTTCAAATATTAAATCATTAAATCCGACACCTTATCTCAGTCGGTAGTGCGTCTGCCTACTGAGCTATAGTCCCGGGTTCGATTCTTGGCATGATCAAAAAATGTATCAATGGTGAAATGTGGTTTTATCCTTTCACATTGATAAATTAACGGCCGGGGACTGGATGTTGTGCCTGTCCTAGTCTTAAGTTAGATTATAAGGTATATGAAGCTACGACAGGCCTAGCAAGTTGATAGTGTAAAAAATATATGACTTGAATAAAAAACTTATAAGAATTATAGGCTGGAAACAGTAATGGATGTAAAAAAAAATTAGTTCAATTACATTCTAGTTATATTTTATATGTAAATAAACAAATGACGGAGAAACTTCATAAACTGCAACATAACAATATTGTTTTATAGAAGGTCCCCCCTCTGGTTTTATAAATACTTATATTCTTTTTGAGCAGTTTCACCCTGCACCACTACCCGCTGCACCGCCCTATCAACCCTCCAATAACTTGTGGAAGTTAGCGCCGCCAAAACCGGATCTCAAGATATCAAGGGTGACTAACAACAAGCCTCAGCCAGGTGAGTGCTTCGGTTCACAACATACTGTAGGAACACTTGTGATAGAGTAGTCCTATCTGTCGAATGATCCTCAGGCCAGGCCTATAGCTCGCTACTGGACTGACTGAAGGGAAAGATGAACATATGCCAACTAAAAATTCATTTGGAACCAATTGGGAGTATGTCAAGTCACTTTTCAAATTCAGAGGGAACTCAAATCAAATATTTGAAATTGTGGTCATTTATATAACTTTATGTTCTAAATTTACTTGTAAAATGTTTTATTACATAATTGTTTTGATCTGATAAATCAATTTATTATCACGACTTACAATGGAATCATTTTGGATTTTTTCATATGAATATTGATTTGTAATGTACACTTCATTTACCTTGGAAGTAGCAAGCTTACCTTGCTTGGTTTCACTATGGTCTGGCTTATAAGTTAGGACCATATTGTAATCGGTCAAGGTAAGACTCGTATGTTTCAGGCTGAAAAAATGTACATAACAGCTCTTGATGTCAAAAATTGAACACAAGTTGAGTATTTTAGCCGTCAATAGTTTTATTGGCTAAGCTTTGTAACTGTCAAAGCCCGAATTTTTTCTGAAGCAAAGTCAAAGCTTATATTTGTTTCGAAGCAAAATCAAAGCTTCACTCAGCCCTAGAACGTACCCACTGTAGTGTTATAATTTCTCCCGCACTTTGTAGACAGTATACGGATGTTGTATTGTCCTCTAGGTATCGTACTGTCGTGGAACATGCAGACAAACGAACAGTATGAGGAGATAGCCAGCTACCAGTTGTACGCCTACCAGGAGACCTCGGCTCATCCCAACACAAACCTCTGGAAGAAAGTGGGAGACGTCAAGGCCCTCCCTCTACCCATGGCCTGCACGCTCACTCAGGTAGATACAATATTGGTGCTCTATCTAGTTTGCTATGAAGAGATTAGCTACACGTGTACCCATTGTACCCATTGCAGTCCCTCAGATCTGGAGATAATGTATGTCCAGCAGAGCGGAAATTGTTCTTTTTTTAAGTATGAGGCAGGCGGGTTCCACTAGAAAGGCAGTGGATGGCTTAGAATTGTGTGGTCGTTTGTCTAGAAAATGTTCCATGGCAGAAAGTCGTTGTGTGTGGGATATGTTGATGTAATATTACAATACTTGAAACATTGTTCATAAAAAGTTCAGCAGATAGTTGTAACCCATAAGCATTCGTGTACATGCAAGGAAATAACATATTTACCTGAAAATAGGCTGCACATTTATGATGAGGCATGGAAGATTCATACTAAAAGCAGGGCTGCCACTCATCTGGAAAACAGGGAAATGTCAGGGAATTTGGTTTGACCTGGAAAAATCAGGGAAATTTCAGGAAATTTCTCAAATTTCCTAAAAATGACTGGAATTTTAAATCATAAAGTCAAATTTTTGAAAGTGTTAAACTATTTTGCTACCAACCTATTTTTACATTAATGTTGTTTGCTTATAAATTGATTAAAACTGTGATCGTAATTTGTGAACTTCACTTAGCTATTGCTAAATTGTGGCATTATGTAATCCAAGAACCTCTGCACATGTGTAAACATCAGTGTATGCGCTGTGGTCACTGTTCTAGTTGTGAGAAAGCGTCTGCACAGCCTTCAATATAACTCGTAATACGCATGCGGGTATTTGATCTTTTGTATTCTTAGTTCCAAAATAGTGCTTTATCATTATTTTCTTTATCATTTGTAACTTAATTTAAAAAAAAAGTTTTAATTAATTATTATGCTACGGTTATAGAAAAATTGTTTATTTAACACATCAAAAGTGATGCAAATTTGCTTTTTCAGTTTAGTGACGCTTTGTGCATGCTCAGATACAAATTTCTTTTGAGTGTTTCTCAATTCTAAAATGACATGCTTACAGTATTTGTTTTGAAGTCCAAGGCGTTGCCTCTCAACCACCCACTATTTACAACTAGAAATAAAATATTTTGTGTAAATATGTGAAAAGCAGTGCATCAATACTCCAAAAACAAGCTTGAAATAAATGAGTAAAAATTAAATTAATTTGTTCATGATGGGCCCAGACCCTAAGGTTTTTTTTTATCTTTAATAAACATGGTTATCATTAATTATGGAGTTGGGGCATAGATTACTTGCATTGCATGTAATGACAGGAAGGTTGAGGTTTGAATCCTGGTTAGGCGCACTTAGGTGGTTTACCCATTCTATCCATGCTAATGTGTGTGCATCTATTCTAAGATACCTTCTCATTCCTGCCACATTATATTACATTGTTGGAACTATTATATTTTTTCCTGGAAAACCTGGAAATGTCAGGGAATTTCAATGCTATAAATTAGTAGCAACCCTATAAAAGAGTTCGCACAAAAAGGGAAAAAATGTACCATATTTTGTTATAATATAGTGGTTGGCCAAGATTTTCTTTTTTTCTTTTCTACATGCGAGCTTAGTAAGCAAATACACTAAATTCTTCTCACAATAGAACAACAGACTGCAAAAAAAAAAACCTAAAAANATATTTGCTAAGATAGTGTAGAAACACTGTACATTATTGTAAAGTAGGGATAGTGCGTTATATGAAAAAGTGATATTTTCAAAAGTTAAAAACAATATTTAACTGTGAAAGTGTAAAGAAGTTGGAAGAAATGAAGTGTGTTAGTCTCTATCTAGGCCACAGGTGCAATTATAGGCCACATTAAGGTTTTATAAAGGCTTGTTTTGAGAAAAATAGCAGTATTTCTTTTGCATCAATACTAGGCATCGGTAAAGCAGTGTTTTTATGTTGGAATCAAAACAAACATTTACAAATTTTAATATAGCTATCAAATTGATTGGTAAGTTTAAATATTTCAGCTTTTGACACTAGTTCTAGAAATAAGGCAGACAATGATACCATAATAAGTTTAGATTCATTTTTTATTCAAAAAATAAATACATTTTTGTATTTCTCAAAGTGCTTATAAAATATTTAGTTAATATATATATATTATGTCTTTAAGGCAAACTATTTTCACTTTTTGAGGTAATTGTATTAGATTTGGAAGAAAGTATAGCAGAGGTGGATAGAATCATATAAAAAGAATGAAAACAATATGGCTTTCACATTCCTTCCTGATGAGTTCCAATAGAATGAAACTTAGGTTGGGGATTGGGCAGTAACAAACTATTTTCTTCAAAGGCAGCCACTACCCTGTCCATTGGCAGCAATGAAAGGTATGAACTCTTTTATTCTTTCCATTGTAAAAGCCATATTGGGTTAGTTCACTTTTATGTTTTATATCCTGTACCTTCTTCCAAATATAATAAAATAGTTGGTTAAAAATTAATGTGATAAATGTGTTAATAAATGTGACTAAAACATATTCATACATTTTTTTTAGCACCGCGTCTTGCTATCCTTTCAGGTTATACGCTTATGTACTAATTATGCTAATGTTTTAGGGATTAGAAAGGTTATATTCAGATAAAGAGTACCCGCATTTGTGTGGAGGGAGAGTAGAAAACCATTTAGGAAAAACCACCCTGAGCACACTCGACCGAAATTTGAACCTCGATCTCCCTATCATTGGCAGTTTAGCCGACATAGAGTAGCGTGTTAGACCACGCAGCCACTGAAGCGGGTTAATATTCATGTTGATTGCTAGCACCAACACCTTAGCTCAGTCGGTAACATGTCTTTCTACTGAGCTAAGGGTCCTGGGTTCGATTCCAGGCATGACCGAAATTTTATCGTTGGTAGAATGTGAGTTTTGCCTTTCACAGTGTTGAATTAACAGCAGAGGGCTGGGTGTTGTGTCTGTTCTAGATTTAAGTTAGCCTAGTTTATAAGTTGTGTGCTAATATAATCAGTCGGTTTGGAAGTTGCATATTAAATACACAAAATAAAAAAATAACTATATAAATTAATTAATTTTAGGGGTGTGCGAAGTACACTTTTTCAACTCAAAGCCAAGTCTAATTGAATAGTATGAAATATTCCCAAAGCCAAATCAAAGCTTGAAAAGAAAAAAGTTCAATGTTTGATAAAAATACAATACTTTCTATGAGTATGTAAATTTAGGTACCAAATATAATTCAACAAAATGTGTTATTTCAAATCGGCTGACTAGCACAGAAGCAAAAGGAATATGTAGTCCTATTTTAAAATAGCATTAAGAATTTGGGGTGTCGAGTTTCCCATTCTTAGTTTAGGGGAAGTAAATTTTTGTTAACATAATAATTAATAAACACTCCAACACCTTAGCTCAGCCGGTAGTGTTTTAGCCTACTGAGCTAAGGGTCCTGATTTGGATTCCCGGCATGGCCGAACAATTTATTATTGGTGAAATGTGGATTTACCCTTTCACATTGCTAAATTAATGCCCAGGAACTGGATGCTGTACCTGTCCTAATTTTAAATTATATTACAAGGCATATGAAGCTTCGACAGGCCTAGCAAGCCAGTAGTGTAAAAATATATATGCCTTGAATAAAAAACTGACCAAGGCCACAAGCTGGAAACAGTAATGGATGTAAAAAAAAACATTTAAAGAACAACAATTAAAGAATTGAGGCTAAAATTTAAGATCTTTGCTATGTGTTAATTTTACACATTCGCATGTATGTATATCTATCATACAGTACCAATCCCCCTCCTTGTGGCATTCAACTTCCAAGTTTAGAAAGTTATGTTTGACGTTTCACACTCCCTCCTGTTGAGTTCCAAAAGACTGAAACCTAGGACAATCGGTTGGGCGGTAAAGATTGATTTTCTTCAAGCAGCAGCCAGTGGCAACACTTTGTGCGGATTGTGTTCCTCTTAAAGTTATAAACTCCATATTATGTTTATTCTTATCCTCCCTCTTTCCTTGGCCTTTTTCCACACATTTCAAAACATTGGTACCTAAAAGTGAAACAAGATTTTTTTAAGAGAAGAATTATGTATTTAATAGTTATAAGCACCACACACCAATTTCCTCCTCTTGTTTTTATTTCAGTTCATGGAAGGTCATAAATATCATTTTGCGGTACGTGCGGTGGACATCCATACCAGAGTGGGACCCTTTAGCATCCCGGGGAACATTGTGCTCACCAAGAAATAGGTCACAAGACTGATTACGAGTCAAGCTTGAAGCTGTGACGTAGCGTAGTGTGTTAGGAATTGAACACTGCCATTATCGTGTGTAACTCATACTTTTCTATCTCCAATCAATTGATTATAATTGCACATTTATTTTGTAAATTATTTTAGTTTTCATGTGGCTGTCATCAAATCATTGATTATTGTAATTAGTTTAGGAACTCAAAAAAGACTCATATTCTGATGAGAGAATAATCAAATTATGTCAATAGTTTCCTCAACAAATCAGAAGATTAATGAAAATACACAATACAAACTGAATCGTAGTTTTCTCATAGTTGTATTTGAGGTGAAGCTTATTTCTTTTATTGCTTGGAATAAAATTGCCACATTTTGTAAAAATAAATAAATCAAAAAGCCCAATTCTTTACTGCTGTGAAAATGCAGCTTCCATGATTAGTTTTAGTGCTCGTCATTTTGCAGAGTAGCCTGCTGAAGAATTAAAACAAGGAAACTTCTTTCACTACACTACTATCGAAACTATAAGTTTCCAAGATACCGGAGTGTCCGAACTGGTTCGAGCTCGTTTGGTAAGAGATGGTTGGATACCAATTATTATCAGGAAAATGTTCTTTTCAAAAATTTGTTAACCTGCAATTACCTAGACTATGTTAGAGAAAAAAACTATCTTATGTTTTTATAAGAATGTATAATAAACTTTGTGACATTTCAGTACATAAACTTTTTTTTTAAATGTGCAATAAATGTTAAAGACACACTTCCCTCTTTAACATATCATACAATCAGTTATTTCTGATATACTGTGGCCAACCTGTGAGTTACTATTCAGACTTTACTATTTTCTCATTTTATTGTGAAAAAAAAAGAATAAGTAAGGAAGAATGGTGGAAAAACGAAGCAAGATGGAGGCATTTTACTGAACCGATCAGGCCACAGGCTAGAAATAGTTTTGATAATGATGTTAATGGTGAGGAAGATATGTCATTGAATTTTAACAACCCTTTTCCTCAATTTTATTTGAATAGTGTCACAACAAACTTGTTAAAAAACTACACAATTCATAATGTTATTGCTAGGTAATCTGAATCCATCTAGTGACAACTGGTCCAATCCCTCTTTAATATTGTATAAAGGCATACTTCAAAATGGATGCTCATTTGATACCTGATAAACAAGTTTTTGTTCTGGCATTTGGGATGAGTGTTATGTTAATAAACTTTTTAAATTATGTTATTTATTATGTTTTCATCTTTGTTTACAAGAAATGATAAAAAAAAGGACTTCTTTGGTGTAAATACAAAATGTTCTTTGGTAAAATAAATAAATAATTTGAAACTTATTGTTTGTTTCAATTGTCATTAATTTTATTGTTTGTTGTTTTGGTGGTTGAATGATCTTAGACGTCACAATCGCAAATGATTGAACTGCCGATGACAGGGAGACCAAGGTTCAAATCCGTTCGAGTGTATTGAGGGTAGTATTTCTTAAATGGTTTCTTGATCTCACTTCACAAAAATGTTTGTACATTTTCTTTCAAATCTACCTTCCTCATCCTTGACATATTAGTGTAAATTTCAATCAACCCGGATAGAAATATGGAATGCACACAAAAAATAATGTTAAATGCGAAAGAAAGTAACCTGCATTTGTGACTGCATAATCTAAGGTGTTAGTATCTAAATGATAGTGGTGATAGAATTTCAATCATTGGGTCGATTGTCAAGCCAACTCTGGGAAGGATCCACCATTCAGAAATCGGCCTGGTACTATTTATCTTAAAAAAAGAATTGTTCTACTTTCACTAAAAAAACCCTGTCATAGGTCGGGTATATTGGGAGGGAAGGGGGAATCTTTCAAAGTTATTTTTTTTTGCCAGGTTAGTAAACAACACAGTTAACATTTCCCATGTTGAGAAAGTGATGGTCCAAATGTCTTAATACTGAGAACTGACTTCTATGCATTTTGAAGAGGTCACTATGATGTTCACTGAGACTTGATGCTATGAGGGGAGAAAGGGAGAGGAAGTGAAAGCGAAGTGGGAAGTGATAGTAATGGAAAGGAAGCTATACATTTTGATGGAGTAGAGCTAGGGAAAGTACAGAATGTTAAATATTTTGGAAGTGATTGAGGTGAAGGGTGGGAGTAGAGAGGATCTAATAAGAGAACATCAAGGGGAATTGTAGGAGAAACATCGACAATGAATGTAAGAGAGAAAAGGAAAGTGGAAGCCATGGAGAGCCTGTTAACTGTCACCTAGTAGTATAGGAATATTGTGTCTATTAGTGGCTGTAGAAGAAAATATGATTTGGAAAGATAATTTGTGCTGGAAAATCTTTTATAAGGTCTCTTTGATCTCTGGAAAAAAATCACCTAAAATTCCGCCATGGGGAACGTGCCGCTATCTTGGAAAAATGGCAAACAAAATTTGTTTTTCTTATCTCGTAAACCGTTGCTCCTACGAGAAAAATACAAGAGAGCAAAATGAAAGATATTTAAATTCTCTATAAAAATGTTCCTTTCCATTTTTTTCCCCATCTTTTATGGTTAGAAAGTTTTGTTTAATTTTGCCACAGGAATATCGTAAAAATACCTTAATTTGAACTTTTTTGTGGTTTCCTCCCTCTAATTGTTTGGTAATTTAGTTGATATGTCCAAACACGTGAGAGAAGCTGCCGTCAAGACAGTTGTGGGGAAAACAAATCCAGAATGTCACTCTCAAACATAAAGGGAAAGTGTTCACTTTTGCTAACATGAGGAAAACTGTACTCTTTGCAGGAGAGCGTGTTGCAGTAAAACCAAATCAGCTATTCCATAGGATTGCATGTATTGTGAAGACAAAACAAAACCATAAACTTCATGTGCAACATTAAAACTGAGTTTATACTGTCATAGTATTATAAACAGGGCCCGGAAGTTGATGCACTTAAAAATTGTATATTAATGCTCTCAAAAATAAGATAAATCCCCTTAAAAACAAAAAAGATGCACTTAAAAACGCGATTTTTTATCCTAAAAAATACAAAAGATGCTCTTAAAAATTAATACATTTAAAATCCAATTATTATTATTATTCTTTCCCGATTATGGTGATGGGGGAATCCTGCAAAAGGAGAAATAAATTAATAAATATTGTATAACTTATCTGCCTACTTAAAATAATAAAATAGAACATTTCTGTGCTTGTGAGAATGATATAGAGATAAAATTACATCTTAAGATTTACCTTATTCTGCATTGCATTGCACAACTAAGGTCATCTTCAGATTCGCAGGTGTGAATGATTGCTGATTATCGGCCAAGAGGTTTTTGTACCTGGAGACGCTACGCTCTACATCCACGGATGTTATTGGAGCATACTTGAAGTATGGAAGGAATGTCTTCTAAAGAGTCACTTTTACCGGTGAATATGTCAGCAATTTTACACACTGATTGGAATCCCGGATTTTTTATCAACACATTCTGAAGTTTTGCAAACACTGCTTCTCCAATTTTGCCTGAAGCTTTCTTGAGCTGTAGTGTTGTGATAAGAACAGTAGCGTTTCTGATTTTGTTACGGTTACGGTCAAAATACTGAAATTAGCCTTGCTATAAAGTTTCCCTCAATTTTGCGATCTGAGAGCATATCTTGTGCAATCTTGATAGATACGGCCTCTTCACTGTCAAATCTGTTCACAACTGTTTTTAAAACACTAATGGTCACAATAATAGAACACGCATGAAGCCATGTACACCATCGTGTAATTATTGGCTGAGGTGGTAAGGGTACATCAGGTGCCACAGTCTTGAAATCAAGTACTCTAGATGGCGCTCTTAAGAATACTTTAACGTTTGACACTAGTTGGTGAACATTTCCAAAGTTCTTTCTCACCTCTTCAGCAACTCAGTGAACTGCATGAGCGACACATGTTACGTGAATCATTTTAGAATATAATGCTTTAATTACAGTTGCTGCTTTAACCATACACGGCGCTGCATCACTTACAAATAGAAGAACATTATCATGCTTAATACCACCAGGCCAAAGCAGGAACATGGATTTATCAAACAACTTGTTGATTGTGAATAGGTTGACTTTATACAAGATTTCTGTATTTAAGAGAAATGTTAGACCAACAGTATTCAGTTCAAGAGTTCCAATAACTACGTTACCTACATAGCGGCCTTCTACATCTATTGTCTCATCAATTGATAACCAGATTTTTTCCCCACACACACTGCTTCGTATTTTATCTAGAGTTTTCTCATTGCACAAGCTCACGTAGCTTTTACGCAGAGTAGATTTATCTGGTATAGAATTATTCGTATGTCTCTCTAAAAAATCATGAAATTTAAGATGATTTACTTTTCTGAGTGTAATATTAGCTGAAAACAATAATTCGCACAACTCTTGATTAAATGGAGATGATTTGGTTTTAGAGGTTGAAGCACTTTGGAACAGCAAACTTTAATTAAACTTTTTTGTTGCTGCTCGTTCTAAAGCACTCTTGTGTTTCTCATGACCGATATGCTGAGTAAGAGAAACCCTTTTTTCTGCTGAAACTGTTGACTTGCACAATTTACAAAATAATACCTTCTCGTCTGTGGAAAAAACAGTCAGCAAACTCATGCCTATACATATGCACATATACAATATGCCTATACTACTAGGAATACAGAGATTACATGAGTTTAGGGTTGGTCAGGCACGAGAAATTTCGGGCATCTAAAAATCCCGGAATGTCGGGCAAGTATTTTTTATGCCCGTATTTCGATCTGGCATCTCAAGAACTTGGTAAGTACTGTAAGACTGTACTGTACTGTAAGACTGTTTTAACTTGTAATTTGAAATTTTATAGGCCTGTGACAAAGTTGTTTGCAAAATGAAATGCCTGCTCGTGCTCGAGTGTAATTTTGTAATGCCCGCCCGATACAAATATTTGCTGCCTAACCACCCTTACATGAGATAGTAGAGGAATCAAGGCTGAGATGGTATGGACATGTAATGAGGATGGAAAAGGAAAGAATACTAAAGCTAATGATTTGAGATAAAGTATGTTGGCAAAAGACTGCCATTGAGACAAAGAAGATAATAGCAAGAGTGAGAGGAGAAGAATGGTGAAAAGAAGATGGAGGCATTTTAATAAACAGACCCAACCCCAGGCTGGAAATAGTTGATGGTTCGATTATGGTTCAAGACTTATCAAATCAAATAAAGCTCCACTTCTTTAATTTTCATTCCACTAAGAATATCATCTGTGAGGTAACTGTAAAGTTGGATTCACATTGATAGGACTGTACGCAGACCGTGCTGGGACTGTGTCTTGCTGCCAACAATCTCGAACAGGTCATTCCCACAAGAGTCACCTTGTAAAACCTGCTTTGATTCACACTCATAGTACTGTGCTCAGGCCATGCTGTGACTGTGTCGTCTTGGATCATTTCAAAAGTGATTTCCCAAGGTCACGGTACAGCACAGTACGAACACAGTCCTATCAGTGTGAATGTAGATGTCGCCTTAATGTCGTCTTAGTGTCGGTTCACATACTTCGGATTCTTCCGGCAAGCGGCAAACCTTCACGAAGGTTCTTATCTACAATCTGACAGTGGCTGCGGAACATTCCAACATTGTTAACACAACTGTGTGCAATAAGCCAAAACTATGGATGAAGAAAATTTAATAATGTTGATTCAAGAGTATGAATGTTTATATAATTTGCAGCATAAAGATTATGATAATAATCTCACTAAGGAAAATATTTGGAAGGAGATAGCTGAAAAACTGAATGCAAGAGGTTTCTGTAAGTTTTCAAGCTTCGGGACACTCATTCTAAAATATTTGTGAAGCTTTTAATGGTCATCTTTGAGTCACCCAAATATATTGTGGAATTCTCCTTCTTCTCTTGCTCTAAACAAATTATAAACCCAGTATTTTCTTCGTTTTCTCATCTTTTTATCAAGTGAAATAAGATAAAGCCCACATGCAACAATCACATCTTCCTCTGTTTGATCTATGTCTACAATTGCAGATGAGCAAAACAGTAACGCCAACAGCACACTCCCAGCATGGTCCTATCAGTGTGAATGGTGCTTAAAGCTACTATTGGGGAACAAACAAGTTGATAGCAATATTGAGTTTATTATTTTATTTTACAGAGGTTGCATTTGATAAAAAGGTCGAATGGAGCAACACGATGAGGATTATGATTCAGGACCAAGTCACGGTGAAGGAGTCGCTGAGTGAAATGCTCAGTCCGGTGATTGTCAGAACCTGAAACAATGGAGTTAATAAAAAAACAAGCAGTTCACCAATTGGAAGGTTTTTCAAAATAAAGAAAAGTTTGTTTCTTTTAGGTGAAATTAGATGTACTGGTGTCAAACTTCAAGTTTTACTCGAATGTTTCACATCAAATTTTGAATTACGAACTCAACTTTTTTTTTTTTGCGCTATCTGATAGCCCATACTCTTAATTGACCACACACATGTAGGTTACGATTTCTGCACATCCATCACAGAATCTGCCTTAAAACATGAGTGAGGAATGACCCAGGGCACAGGATGACTCCTGGATAGCTGAGTGTTTAGAGCACTGTACTAAGCTGAAGGTCCCAGTTTCGATCCCTGTGTCCAGGTGTCATTTTTCAATTTAAATAATATAAAACAGGGACATGTTGGGGCATTTGCTTGGTCAGAAAGAAGTATTAGAAAAATCTGGGAATTTAATCTAATTTCTGGAATTTTTACCTATTCACTAAAATAAAAACTAGAGATGTTTTGAATTCACAAATCTTTAAAAATAAATGTCTTCAATAAAAGTGAACACATTTAAATATTTATTTTAAAAAGTTGTTTAAAGGTTGGTGGCACTGCCGAACTATATTTGTTTTGTTTTAAATATTAAGTCATGAACAACAAAGAGGACCATTTATAAGTAAATTAATTAGATTGATACAATTTGGTCATTTTTTGTGATTTGTTACTCTCTCAACTACACAAGTTTATATAATTCATGTTGACCCTGGTGGTCTCGAGGTAAAGTGCTCATCTCAGGATCCGATGTTTGTGGGTTCAAACCCAACCTGAGTTGAAAGATATTTCTTGAGCAATAAAAATCCATAGCACAGCTTTCTTTAGAGAGGAAGTAAAGCCGTCAATCCCATGTCGATTGTGGCATGTAAAAGAAACCTAAAATATATGTGAAAATACCTTTCCCGCCAAAATTAATAGACCCTTTCGCTCTCGCTCATAGAAATTCTCATGTGCTGATATATCACTCGGTTCAGAAAGTGCGCGTTAAATACCTCAAATAATATATATATATATATATATATATATATATACACACATGTATAATTCATTCTACTAATAACTCGAAATTGTTATTTAAAGTCAAGGTTTTCATAATTGTATTCAAAATGATATTTTGAGATTTTTCGAATCTCGAATCTCTCGAATAACCTAGGATTTGAAAATCCCATCTCCATTAAATATACAACTTTTATTTACAATAGTCAAAATAACATTTTACACACCTGTGATTATCTTTTAACCCAGTTGCCCCCATTGAGCATACTAATCTTAATTCTCAAGTCGACATGGGGTTTTCAAGTCATCTTTCTACCTCCTCTACTGCGTGTCTTTAGCTAAAGTTGAGTCATGGCCATGCGCACGCTCAAGAATTTGATTATGTTATAGAAAGAAGAAACTAAAAGACAATATGTCTCGCAACAATTTTAAACTTCACTAGTGCAGGTGTGTCGGTGTCTAATCATATTTCAAAATATAGATACACCTAGTCTAGGCCACAAAGTGATACATTTACTTAACCTTAAAGAAACAAAAAGTCGGACATTCTTAAGACATTAATGTAATAAGCTAGAGTGCGTTGTTTGCAAGCCGAGTGTAAAATACTTGTGCAGTTGCAAAAGCTACAAGGTACACAAACCTTGTTAGTTCCGTCATAAGCGAAAGTGGCACTCCCTCCATTGGCGGTGACGGAAGATGCAGAGGACACTCCCAGTACTGTGATAGTTCCTAAGTTCATATTTTCTCCAGTATATCCTGTCTTTTTGGGGGTCCCTGTCAGCTGAGAAGACTGGAGTGAAAAGGACACCAGGGTGTATGCCCCCGCCTCATAGGTCCCTGCAAACAAAGATGATGGTTTGTATGTGTTAGGTAGAAGTGGACTTAATAAAGTTATAATGGGCATCACAAAACACTTATGTATACTGATTGTTTATATGATACAATACAAACACACAAGAAAGTGTAGAAACCATGAATATGAGTATTGTTTAAGACCAATATTAGACAACCGATGGGTTTGAATCCAACCATGACAATGATAAGAGATGACCGGCACTAGTAGAGCACTGATCGCAAACTGAGATGCGCACAAGTGGTAGAGACAACAGTTAAAAATGTGCACACCACTAATAACCGCCAAACAAAGAATTTGGCGCCAACACACGAAAACAGAACACACAGCTAAAATGAAACAAAATAAAAACAATATACAAATACACAAGCCCCATATAGAATGTGTTTTTATCATTAGATATTGGCTGGCCTGACACAGACAGGGTGACATCTTTACTGGGTTCTTGGTTAAGTTTGTTTAAATTTACAGGGCTTGTACGCACCTGAAAACCGAAAATCAAGAAGTCAGAATTTAATAAAGGACCCTGGACATTTAAGATATTTTTAAAAATATAAAGAAGAGTGTAGACCATTTGTGTAGGGAGGGGGAAGGGGGGTTAGGGAGTCCAACCCCCGCCCCCTGAAATTTTCTGAAGTTTTTAATATGAAGTTTGAAGATGGCCTTATATCAAAATTCAAATAACTTATAAAGGTATTCACTTTTCAAAACTTTTCCTGGGAAGGACCACTCTAGATAACTTCAAGAGACATTTAATTTAAAAAAAAAATCCTGGCAATTATCACTCCGAATGGCTTCTAGAGGCATACGATTAAAAAAAAATACCCAAAGGGGACCACCCCAAATAGCTTCTATGTGCATATAATATTTTAAAAAAAATCTAAGCAAGGATCATTCCAATTAGCTTATAAAAGCATCCAATTTTCAAAAATATGTTGGTGGAAGACAACATCCAATGAGTTCCTAAGGCATCTTAAAAATTTGTTGGTGTAAAACTACTTCAGATAGCTTCTAGTCTTGCATCTAATTTTTGAAGGAAAAAAAGTGAGGAACACTTTAAATAGCTTTTTGGGACATACACATTTTTTTAAAATTCTGAGTGGGGACTGCTTCAAATAGATTATAGCAAATCTAATTTATTTATATATGTGTATGTGTGTGTGATTTTACAAATAGCACCAACAAAGTTATCTTGTCTCAAGAATTTAATTGAAATTAATGAAAATTCTAAGTGTTTCCATTTATAAATTAGCATATAAAATACTGGGGAAATGCATATTTTTTAGTCTGAAAAACCTGACAAAGTCTGGTGATTTCAAAACTTTTAAAATCGTGATTTAGATGTTTGCTGATTCTATGCAAATTGAGAATTTACCACGCAAATATTCACTGCTTCAGAAACAAACTCTAGAGCGAATTGTGTTGTTATTTTTACAACCTGCGAAACAATCGACAATTGTGTTGCCAATCAGGAACAAATATATCAACACCATACTTCAATAAAACATGCCCTTAATATTCACCCTTCACAACCTGTTAGTGAGAGATCAATATTAACATCTGGAGCCTTAGAGCCTAAGGTAGGGGATATAAGGAGGAGGGTGGTTACAACCAGAACTGATCATCGTAAAAAGAGTGTCCCAGTATAGCTCCCCCTCCTTGTCTCACCAAGAGTGTCCCAGTATAGCTCCCCCTCCCTGTCTCACCAAGAGCATCCTGGTATAGCTCCCCCTCCCTGTTTCACCAATAGTGTCCCAGTATAGCAGCCCCTCCCTCTTTCACCAAGAGTGTCCCAGTACAGCTCCCCCTCCCTGTCTCACCAAGAGTGTCCCAGTATAGCAGCCCCTTTCTGTCTCACCAAGAGTGTCCCAGTATAGCTCCCCCTCCCTGTCTCACCAAGTCTGTCCCAATATAGTTCCCCTTCCCTGTTTCACCAATAGTGTCCCAGTATAGCTCCCCCTCCCTGTCTCACCAAGACTGTCCCAGTATAGCTCCCCTTCCCTGTCTCACCAAGAGTGTCCCAGTGTAGCTCCCCCTCTCTGTCTCACCAAGAGTGTCCCAGTATAGCTCCTCCTCCCTGTCTCACCAAGAGTGTCCCAGTATAGCTCCTCCTCCCTGTCTCACCAAGAGTGTCCCAGTATAGCTCCTCCTCCCTGTCTCACCAAGAGTGTCCCAGTATAGCTCCCCCTCCTTGTCTCACCAAGAGTGTCTCCATCGTCCCAGTAGAGTTCGCCGCTGGCAGATCCAGACTCGTCGCTCGCCACCATCAGCTGGAAGTTGTTCTTGCGGGAAGCCGTGGTGGTCATCCCGGGCTCCTGCATGGGGAGTATGTGGCCCCCTCTAACCAGCAAGGGGATGGTGTCCAAGGGAGCATCTAGGGTTGTATCCGCACCGCCAGAGGTCAACAAGGCTCCAGTGTAGAAGTCGTACCACTGCGCCAACGGTAGGTAGATGTCCACTTGTGTCGTGGCCTGGTGACAGATTGTGGGGACTTTTATAAGGATGTGTCAAAATATGGCCGATCTATAATATTTCAGGGTGTTTTCCAGTGATGAATAAGTCATGAAATGAGATTTTGGTCATGAAATTCATTAAAAAGTTACAGTGGCAGTTGGTGGGCTCTTTGGCTGGGCAAGCAGCGTTGAGTGTAGTGTCGGGGGTAAAAATATTCCAAGGCTTGTTTTCATCTTTAGGCTTTAAATTCGTTATTTAAATAATTTTAGTTGTGTAGAATGTATTTAGCTATCATATTGAATACATACTGGACCTATAATATAGTGGTAAGTTCACCTGATAACGAACTTAGGGTTCCTGGGTTCTATTTCCAGCTGGTATCATAGGTAATTTTCCTGAAAGGGAAATTTCCCGACGGTGACCAGGGCTTGGTTAATTAGTCTTAAGTTATGTTTAAGAGCTTCCAATGGTTTCACAACCTTCTCACTATCACCATCACCTCACTTCATCAGGACATGGAAAGAGCCTCCATGGTAAGGATGTATGATTAGTACATTCGGGCATCCCCTGGGCAACGGTACATTACTACTGGTTAATCTTTCCACAAACAGGGCTACGAGTGAGGTAGCCCAGACATATATATGTGTGTGTGTGTTTTAACTATATAAAACTATGCTAAGTTAAAATAAATATGGCACAGAGAATAACAGATAATAAAAAAAAAGCACTTGAGTAATGCAAATCAATACCAATTAGAGCCGTCCTGAATACACAACTGGCATAAAACTGACACTGCGCATGTACCAACATTTACAAAGAGCACTCGGCAGATCTTTTACTATTCTATTATTTCACTTGTCGAAATACTCCTTGGCAGTTGAAGTTTTGCTTATTTTCCTCTACGGACACGCATGCGCCTCACCCTCTTTCCCTCCCATTCATACCTTCTGCCATTTAAATTCTTTAGAATCAAGTTTAAGTCAGCTTCTAGTAGGTTCTTGTGGCGAGGGCATACCCACAGTCACGCTTGACCAATATAAAGATCAAAAAAAGATGCTGTCGAAATTATAAAATATGTTAATAAGATTTTATTTCACCTCAAGCAGTTCTTTTAATGCTAACATGGACCGACCGCGCCTGAAAAGTTATGAGATTAGCTTTCAGGCCATGAATGTTTGTTAGCAAAGTTCATTGTGCAGATAAGATTAGTATTTTTTTTATATGTTGCTCAAAATTACCTTGAAGCATAAATTATTTCTGTATCTGAAGTTGGAAGTGATTGATTTATAATAATTTTATTTCTTCACATTAATTTTTTGAGTTTTAATTTATTCATTTTTTTCGATGTGGGATTATTCAATTGTAAAAGTACCACATTTTTTCCCCTAGCACTGCGTCTTACTACCCATTCATGTTATACATCTATGGACTAATTACATTAATGTTTTAAGGAATAGTAAGGTTTAACTTAAAGGAAGTGTACCTGCATTTGCATGGAGGGAAAGTGGGAAACCATTTATGAAAAACCATCCTCAGTACACCCGACCGCGATTGAACCACCATTTCCTCGTCTTCAGCAGTCTAGTCTATCGCAAGAGTAGCACGTTGAACCATGCAGCTACCGAAGCAGGTACCACAGAAATGATTCTTAAAACTTTCTTGGTGAATATATCAACTTTGTGTCAAACGATTTTATTACTGTCACATTTCCAGTTGTTTGTACTGCCACACAAATTGGTCAGCACTGAGCAAAACTAGTGTTGACCATCACGTCTTGGCAAGGACCTCACCTCTGTGAGTACTGGAGCGATGAGTAGCCCTGAGCCCCACATGAAGGCCGTGTCAATGGAGTAGGTTGATTCGTCCGAGGGGAACCTGCGCAACAGTAACCATGGCAGCCGTGAAAATCATCGAGGGGTGGACAAACCACACCCTCTCTGCAGGTATTACCCAGGGTTATAAGAACAAGGTGGAGGGGAGGGGGTGTTGCAATATCTGCAAAGTACTCTGATTTATAAAAGGGGCAACTTTATTTTCAAGGACCCCACAGGCCTATTTTGACTCCAATCTCCCAGAAGCTGTTCCTATGAACTTGATTGGACATTTATATTATTATTATTATTATTATTATTATTATTATTATTATTATTATTATTATTATTATTATTATTATTATTATTAATAATACTGATAGTAAGTGTATTATAAGTTTTTAACTGGTGAATATTATATTAATAGAATATAGTTGAAATAAATGTCTAAAAAGTAAAGAAAAGGAAATGCATCAAGTTCTAGAGCAAATATACTCCCCTTGAAATTGAAAGGAACTAGATTTTGAAAATGAAAGAAAAATAAAATAATGTAGTTGTGTTTAGTAGTGACTAGAATTGCCAGTCAAATTAGAGGAAGGGAATTTAAATATGTCACCCCACCCCCTTTCCTGACACCAAAGTTTTAGCCTGGGGGAGGCAAAGAATTGATGTGGAAAACATTGAGAATTTTCAACACTTGACCAGTTTATTTATTTATTCCTAATCATATTATATATATGAGCATAAATAAATAAAAATGTATATTTAACAAATATAGGACAGATCCACTACTTTATCAATCTGAATCCAGACTCTGAATTTTATAAAACATGCTCAACATAACTTTTTACTTAACTATATTAATTCTTAAGTTACTGTAGAAAATATATACCTAGTAACAAACTGTTAACAATATTTTAAATAATATGTTCATTATATTATACATAAGACTTTCTATTAAGTGGTACATTAATGGTCTGGGGTCTGGCTGTTAAGTTTGTCTTATGCCTAAATGTTTTAAGCTAAGCCACCAATGCAAATTAATGGATCTAGAATAAATTACAATTCGAAATTTAAAAAAACATATATATGAACATATATATTTAAATATCTTGAATACTATATTTTCTCAAATCCTTGAATCTCAAATTTCCATAAGGTTTTGAGGTCTCAAAGGACTCTTCCCTAAATCTTTTCAGAAAGATAATGACTTCTTAAGAGAAAAACTGAAGCTTGCACTCACTCGAAGAAGATGGGCGTGACCACAGTGCTGCCATCTAAGTGTGCCTTGTAAAACAAGGTATAGAGATAAGGCAGCAGTGAGTAGCGGACAAGAAGGGCTTTCTTTGAGGCTGTGACTACATCATCTCCTAGAGAGGCAGGATCCTGGGCCTGAGACAAGGGCAGAAGTGTCTGTAATATATTGCGATGTCTCCCAATTCTCAGTCAGATAAAGACCTGGTCTTTCTAATGAACTGGATGGTTCCGCCACAACTTGGTGGGAATGTTTATTTACCGTGTATCCTTTGCCGTTGTGGTTGCGTGAGAAGGGGTAGAAGGCCCCTAGCTCCATCCAGCGCTGACAGAGGGCATTGTTGGTGTTACCGTTGAAACCACAGATGTCTGCTCCCATCAAGGGTATTCCAAACAGACTCATACTAAGCAGCTCTATAGAGATAAAATGAACAGTTGTATGAATAGAGAGATAATATATATCGTGTGTTAGCTCCTCATGATCTCTTCTTAATCTTCAAGTCCTTAAGGATATTTGAGATTAAAGGATTCAACAAAATGAATATCTTAGGCAATAATTCTACTTAGACTGGTGAGAAGTAAACCAGTTGCACACCCCTGCCTTACATAATAAACAAGTTGTAGAACCCTACCTTACACAGTAAATGAGTTGTACACCATTCTCCACATACTAAACTAGTTGTACACCCCTTACCTACATATTAAACTAGATGTATACCCCTGCCTTATAAATTAAACGAGTTGTACACCCCTCACCTGGGATTGTCCAGGCCATGTCACCCCATGATGACGAGATGTCCCCACTCCAGTGGCCCACGTAGGAGCCAAGTCCAACAAACGACGAGCGAGAGATCACAAATGGACGCTTTTGACGGATCTCAGACAAAACACTGCACAATTAATGGATCCCATTAGACCAGGATGATTTAAGGATGCTACTTGAAGGATAATTAAGTACTCATTTTGACCACTATTCAATCAAAATATTAATTCTGTTGTAAGTTTAAAAATTTTGATACAATTTCTAACAAATTAAGACAGAGGAGGAGGGATTAAGTAGGAGACACTACTAACAGAGACACTGGAGTGTTTTCCATCTTCCGTCCAGGCAAATGCCGGTGAAATATGACTCACGTGCTGGTGACGATGGCCTCGGTGAAAGCGTACATGTTGTGCAGGTTGTAGTGTTTACCCGCGTACTGGTCAGCGTCCATGCATATGGTCTTGGATATGAGGGAACCACCAGACACGCCAGGTGTGAAGGGGGGGTTGTTGAGAGAGTTATCCGCGCAACCGGTACTGCTGCCGTCCAGGAAGTTGGACGGCTCGTTCATGTCCTGACGGCAAGTAACCTTTGTTGAAACCTCCTCGTGGTTCTAAGACTCGTGTCACACTGGGTTACAAATGATTAATAGCTCTAGGACTGGTTTTCAATTTCTTTGAGCATTTTCTGACATTCTTTTGCATTATTTAAATTGTCCCTTCATAGATGTTAGTGTGCCTTTGTAATGATAAGAAATTAATTACTAAATAGTCATATGACATGCTTCGATGGCCTCATGGTCTAAGGAGATATTTTCACAATAGACTAGACTGCCGAAGACAGGAAGATCGGGGCTTGATCTTGATCGGGTGTACTGGTAATGGTTTTTCCTAAATGATTTTCCACTCTTCCTCCATACAAATGAGGGTACACTTCCTCTAAATTAAACCTCCCTAATACCTAACACATTTGTGTAGTTAGTACATAAGCATATAACCCAAATGGGATTCTAAAAAAATATTCATATGAAGAATTAATATCATGTTTATAACTAAAACAATACTCAAAAATGGAACAAAGTCGACTATTTTTACTAACAGCAGTATTTAATGTGTAATTTCTGAACTCGTTTACAGACAAGCTTAATTTTCTAACAGAAACAGTACGCAGTCTATCACCCCATTGGATAGTGGAGACTAATTTTTAACAACATTACCTTTTTTTCTTTTCTACCTGTGCCAGGAATTGAATCTGGGACCCTTTATTGAGTTGATGGAAACCCTACCGACTAAGATAAGATGTTAGAAGGTTGGTTATCTTGAGTTTAGATTCACTAAGCCTATGCCAATCCAAGATTTTAAATTATGAATCGCCCGTTTCGGTGGTTGAGTGGTCTAAGGCAGTGTTTTTTAAAGTGTGGTGTGGGGCAGCGGATCCTGGGAAGTATCATAGTTAAAAATTAACCAAAGAACATTGACCACACATAATTTAAAAAAATTTAAAAATCAAAAGACTAAATATGAAATATTCATTCTATTTTGTATTTCTTTTCTCAATAGACACAAGTCACAGAGATAAAGTGAATGTTTATCAACCTTAAGTCAACAAATCTGAACAATTATTTATCAATTAACAATTTTAAAATGTTAAAAATATTTTTAAAAAAATCATAACTTACTAATTAATGTTATTATATGATATTTTTGATTTCAATTTAATTTAATAAAATAATTTTTGTCTTGTATTTATAGTCATAAAATGGAATCGCCTAAGAAATAATGTTTTCCTGCATTTAAACACTCCCTTACCCCTTCACCCCGGTGGTTCCCAAGTTCCATTTGGTGGTCCTCCATCAACAAAACCATGAGAAACACTGGTATAAAGCATCACTATCGCAATACACTCTGACTATGACAGGGAGATCGAGGGTTGAATCTTGGTCTGGTGTACTGAGGGTGGCTTTTCCCTAAATTGTTTTACACTCTTCCCCCACAAAAATGTGAGTACACTTATTTTAAATTCGACCTTACTCATCTCTAACACATTAGTTTAATTATCACATATTTGTCTAACACAAACAAATTGTAAGACGCGATGTTAAAAAAAAGGAATTAGATTCAAATAAAATTAAAATCAAATATTGAGCTGAATTATGTTTAGTTATTTAAAAAAAGACCTTTAGATTATAATTTGAAATTAAATTCCATTGAATCCAAATCTGGGCCCTATTTAGATATATAATTTTGAATCGGATGTGAATTTTAACAAGAGTCCTGTTTAGATTGGAAATTTGGAGGCTTCCCAAAAGATAATAATATGTTTTTAGTTATCATGTGTTGTTAATGATATTGTTATTGCCAGTGAGTGTTAGTGATAAAACATTTTCATCCTTTGTCCTGATGATAATCTCGACCAATCATGTTCTTGGGACAAACACTTCTCAAGCAACAAACAACACTCTCCAGATAAACTATCACTCCTATCATATTGACTGTCAAGTAGTTTTATTAACAACTTATTGACACCTTATTTACATCTAATGGAAGATTTATCTGGAAATTATCTTTCATTATTGAATGTCCTGGGGATTATGCGGCACAAAGTTTTATTTTTAAAGCTAATGCTTGTATACTAGAGTGGGCTGCATCCCAAAGTGAGCGATGTTTCTGTCTGCCCCATGCGGGTATGAGGGCACTATTGTTGATTCATCCTAACCTGAGACCTGAAGTAAATAAATATTCCCATATCACTATGTGAAGGAGTTACATGATTGGTGGAACACCATTGATATATTTTGAACAGTCACGACCATGTATAGTCAGTGCCATAGCAAAGTAGGTCGCTAGGAATTTATGTATTTTCTAGTGCTTTTAAATTTCCTGTCTTTTGTTTAGCAAAACTCGAGACAGACTCAGAAAACGTCATAAATAGGGAGGAAGCACTCAACACTCACAACAACCGTCACTTAACACTGCTGAGATAAAATGTCAACTGACCGTTGCAGACTTGAGGTTAACGTGTGATAAGGACTGTACATTGTGGTCCCTCAACGCTGAGTCAGGAGTTTGTTGGTGTTCGAATAGCTCTTGCAAAGCTTAAAGTGTAATTTCTAAATCAAATAAAGAGATAATTTTACATATAATAATTTTATAATATTATTTTAAAACAAGTTTAATACAACATAAAATAGGAGAGACTATTTAATGATTTAGTGATTTAGGGATACCGTTGAAGTCCGTTCAGTAGCAAACCAGAGCATAGACTTCCACATGGCTTTATTTACATCAGGTCTCAGCTTAGGATGAATCAATAATAGTATGAGTGACACCAAGTCACACCACTGGAGTGTCACTAGTGAGGTTGATGGAACATTTAACCTGGACTTTCCAAACTAACTGATTATATCAACATACATCATACATACATACATACATACATACATACATACATATGTACATACGTGCATACGTACATACGTACACACACAAACACACACAAACACACACACACACACATCCATTCCGGGATAGGCAAGCAACTGTGCATATAGCTAAAAACAACAACTCCCTAATTACTCCATCCTTATTAACTTTCTCCACTCTTCCCTATCCTTGTATACTCCACACGCTTCAACAACATCCATACACCAAGTCATACATGCTCTTTTATTCTTAAAACTCTTAATGTTTCACTTTTTCACACATTCGTCTACAACATTTAGCCATGTCTTACATAGCTAACCCCTTCCTTTTGATTGACACACTCTTTTTTCATATATTTGCTTTATCATTCGATCCACACTCATCCTCTCAACATGCCCAAACCAACGTAATACGTTTCTTTCACAATGACCTTTTGGATTCACTTTCAAACACTCCTTCAGCACCCATTTATTACTGACTCTGTCCATACAAGTTGTTTCATGTATTTCTTATATATCTCATTCCAACTCTGCATTCACCTTGTTCTTGTGTTTCTCCTGACAAACCCATGCTTCACATCAACATACGTTTATATACTACCATGTTTGCCTCTTTTGATACTATTTCATTCTTTGCGATAGTCCACATACATTCAATTACTCTCTGAGATGCATTCACCCGTCTGTCGATTTCACCATCCAGCCTTCCATTTTTACAGATACACAAAATCATTCACATGTTCTAACAGTTTTCCATTTATAATAAGCTGACAATCATTTCCTTTGCTTTGTTATTCCTCAACACTTTTATAGCTTTTAACACCTCAGCTTCATTAATTCTTTCACTCATCATAATATTTTCCCTATTTTCTTCAACTTTCTATATATTTTCACCATACAATTGCTCAAAATACTCCCTAAATCACTTTCTTATAGGCCTATTGTTTTCATCCCAAATAATATTACCACGTTCATTCTAAATGCCCTAGGTCTTTCCTTGCACTCCTTGTTTCGTTCTCTTTACCCACTTCCAGGACAGCTTCTTATTTCCTTAAACCCTATTCTGCTTTCTTTCTCCTTCTTTTAATCTCATTTGCTCTTTACTCTCCTTTACTACTTTCTTTTTATTAATCGCTTTCTCTTTGTATATGTCCCACAACCTCTTACATTCTGTTTCTATGCTTCCCTACTTTTCTCTTACAGCTTCTTTCACTTGTTCATTCCACCATGCATCGCTTTTTAAGTTTCCCACCACCGCAGCTCCACACACATCTTTTATGCACTCAGCTACAGCTTATTTTATTCTGTTCCAAGCACTTTCTATATCATTAGCATTTTTTCAACATTCCATTAATGCTCTTGTAGAGTCAATTTTTCGCCCAACAACCTTTCATATTGTGCTTTCACACTTTTATCATGCAACTTTTCCACTTTCACTCATACTTGCTTAATACTCTTGCACTGCTTCCTCACAAAATTCCTACCTATTTGAACTACTGAGTTCACTAGGCAGTGATCCGTTCCACATTCATCTCAAAGCACAGACCTAGTATTTTTTACTAAACTTCTAAGTCTCTCATCATACACCACCAAATCAATCACTGTTCTCGAGTTGCCCCTTTGTCTCGCATACAAGTGAATATCTTTGTGCTTGAATCATGTGTTTGACACAAATAAACCATTTATAAACACATACTCACTAACACAGTACCATTCTCGTGCACCTTGTCATCACCATACATTCCTAACACACTCTCTGAATTCTCTCTTTGGCTATACACCACAGACCCATCCATTCATATCTCCTAACAAGATAATTCTTTCACCCGGTTCACATGCATTCAAGACTTCATTGATCTCATTCCAAAACTCCACTCACATTCTTGTCTTCACCCTCCACTGGAGCATAAACCAGCAACTAACATAACTCTACGAACGTCTATTTTCATATGTACCCATAGAAGTCTAGATAACACCAACTCATAACTTTTCACGAACAGCTTCGCTTTTTGGTCTTAGTATTAAACCTACTCCACGACTTCGCCTTACCCATTCATCCACACCTGACCACAGTGTCAAGCTACCATCACTCGTCATCAAAACATCTTCTCCTTTCCTCTTGGTTCCACATACACACAGACTATCAATTTTTATTCCAATCACTACCCCTAACAGTTCATTCTCTTCATCCCACCCTCCTCTCAAGTTCCACGTTCCAATAGTCAATGTTCTCGCCAGCTTGTCAACAGATGGGCCCTTCAGTTTTAACCTCAGATGCCCATCATATCTTTGGTAATCTGAGCCTAATATTGTACAGTTTATTTTAATAATTAGTTTAGAATAGACCAAGCTATAAGCCTTGATAATACCCTTACAAACTTATAAACTAACTTAAATCTAGAACGGACACAACAGCCAGACCCCAGCCGTTAATTTATCACTGTGAAATGGGGGGAAACCCAAATTTTATCACTGATAGATTTTTCAGCCATGCCAGGAATTTAAGCCGAGACCTTTAGCTCAGTAGGCAGACACGCTATAAACTGAGCTAATTAAGTTCGATCACATCTATATTAATTACACTAATTTTGGAGGGATGAGGAAGTTAGAATTTAGAAGAAATCTGTCCGTATTTGTGTTTAGGGAAGAGTGAGACTATTTGAGGAAAAACACCCACAGTCTACCTGACCAGGACTCGAACCCCATCCTCCTCGTCTTCAACAACATGGGATATTACGAGACTGATGCCTTAGATCATGTGAGCATAGAAGCGACTCTATTCATTGTTAAATAAATCTGTTTGAGTATCAGAAACGATTGGAAAGTTTAAAACAAAACAAACAACTATATTTCTATAGCTCAAGTTCTATAATTCATGCATAAGGTTCTAATAGTATTTGTATAATGTGTTTATGTTTAGGAGTAATGTTCACACAGTTTAGGGTTCAAACAACCAAACATGTCAGGTCTGATAACAGGTAGCGTTACTGTGGGGAGATAATTTATAAATGATGTTAGAGGATAGCTGACTTACAATCCAAGCTCCATCAAACTCGAACAGGTCGTACATGGACTGTAACATCTCCTTCCAGTAGGTGATGGAGTCAGGATGTGTGAAGTCAGGCCAGACTGTGGAAACAGGGTTCCACACCTGAGGATAGATCAGATGTACAGATATAAACAAACACTAATCAATAAATATAAATGTACTATCTAGAAAATGAGTACAACCCTAAAACACAAATCGTAGCAAGAGATTCAAATTCCCTCTAAACTGCTGCATGATGGGCATGGATGTAGAAAGCGGGTGTGATACAGCCCGAACCCCACTGTACATTCATGAACCCACCTTATGGAGGGGTTCACTTATATGTAGACCAATACAAATTTAAATAAGTTATTTTTATTTCATTAGTAATTTTATTTGAAAATATTTAACGTATTCTACCTAATTACTATATACAAGATGCATTTTTTATAACCTCCTACTAACACCAACTCTGCCAACATTTCAAATAACAGACTGTTTGTGGTGCGTCCAATAATGTGTCGGAGAACAAAGACGTTTCTTGAAATGAACCGAGTTTGTGGGGTTGAGAAAAAGGACTCAAATCGTTTTGTAATATTTTACTTGAGAAGCACACACCTACATCCCCCCACCCCTCCAGTAAAACTGAGGTTTCTACACCTTTGATGATAGATATGTGTTTTTCTCGAAAATGTTGCAGGTTTCTAAGGTGAATGTTTCAGAATCTTATCATGGACTCACTATTTTATTATTAATATTACACTCAACTGTTCTGATCAACAGACTCGGGTGCAAACTGGTACTGAAGAACCTAAACCACTTGACTTTAGAGGCCATCTTGAAACCACATTGGGTCGCTCACGAAGCATAGCATTGCTACAAAGTGTTGCAGGCTAGTCGGTTTTGCTTCTCATAAAGTACCAGGTTAGAATGACAACATAAACAATTTTTTATAATATCTATTAAACCTTACATTTAATAAAACTCGACAAAACTTGACAAAAATCTGTTTTCTATGTTACCTTTCCAAGGAAGGGGGCACCAGAAGAGTCCTTGATGAACACTCCAAGCTCGACTCCCCTGTCGTAGGGAGGGTATGTCCCAGACGCTTCTGACCCACTGACACCCGGGTCAATCAGTGGAATGTAGTGCATGCCATTCTGAGGAATATAACAAACTTGATAAGAAATCACCTGTGAACTGAGATATTATAATACAAATAATGTCTTGATAAGTTTCTTGCCTGATGTAACTCGTCTACGAAATCTGGGAGCCCAGCGAACTTGTCTGTGTCATAGGTGAAGTCATTTTGGTTCTCCATGTAGTCGAGATCGTTCCACTGAGTGTCCTGAAAACATCGCATACACAGTTGTGATTGATTGGTACTGTTCGGTATTTACCGAGGCATAGCAACAGAATAATTGAAAACAACAACTCAAAGCTTCACAGAAAATATTACACACTTGATCCAGGGAACAGACATTTTGGTTCTGGTTAGTAAGACAAACATATAAATGAATACTAAATTCCTTATTACTTAACCTAGGAATGAAGTAGTGTGTACTTAACCACTAAGCCACCAGGACAGCCAGAAAGTATAAATGTTACTAATTACCAAGAGTCAGATGACAAAACACTCTACAGACAATAAATGATTGTTTCATGAATGTTAAGTTAATCTTACCAGAGGGATTCCAGCGTCTTGCGTTCTTGTCATGGCAGCTTTCGTGTCAGCCAAGTCAGCGTAACCGTATCTAGCAAGAGAAGATAATAGTATAGACACACATGTCGAAATGATTATGTTTGTTTATTAATTGTTTCATTACATATATACTGTGTATATTCACTAGTTGGCAGCACATGAGGGTGTGCCTGAATGCTCTCGACGATGTTAGTTATTAGTGCCTCAGTGTTCTCGACCGTGGTAGAGCTCACCTACAAAGATGGAATCCCAACCCCCAGTAGGGGGGTATGAAGGGGCGACCAATCAGCTCCGTGTACTGCTTCACCACGTCGGCTGGCGTGGGCCCCATGAGGAAGTACATGTCCAGGATCCCCCCAACAGTCCTGTAGGTGAGTGTGGGGCCAGGGTTCAGGAGCACGTCTGACACAAACAAGGACATCTTCACATATTTACAAACTGTCTTAACCAAGGACACTTACATTAACACCCAACACTATCACGTGCAATATGGAGACATTGAAAGGCTCTTTATATTCTTTGAAAGCAGGTAGGACTCAAGGGGTTTAGGACTCACCCTGAGTGCAGGCCTAGGTTTTAATACATTCTACTTGTGTGAGTGCTCACCCATAGCGTTGCTGTTGAACAAGAAGACGCCATGAGCATTTCCAGAGGCTTCCATTGCCAGGTAGAATGGATGAGTTCCGTACAAGTTGGTCTGTGGGTCAAATAAAATAAATATAATAGTTAGAACAATACAGAGAAGTGATTCTTAGTTATTGAACACAGACAAATATACATTTTATAAATATTATATAACCCTAGAATAGCTTTTTAAATCATCATCTCTTTGTGGCTTTGCCATCACTCTGGGGTTGCGGCTGTTCTGACATTGTTAGGTTGTGGCTATACCAACACTTTTAGGCTACGGCTGTGCCGACACTTTTAGGTTACTGCTGTGCCTACAATTTGAGGTTTTGGCTGTGTCAACACTTTCAGGCTGCAGCTATGCCAACACTTTGAGATTGTAGCTGTGCTAGAAATTTGAGGTTTTGGCTGTGCATACAAATTTAAGGTTGCGTCTGTGCTGACACTACTCTAACACTTTTTGCCAAATAATTGAATTTTATGAAGATATCTACTATAAAAATATTTTGAAATAATTAATTTAGTCTTAAGAAGGATGAATGCTATTCAGTTGAGGGTATTAGAACCCCTCTGGGGGTGTTTACAAACATTTTCTCCTGGGGACTGGTCCCTATTCCACATGGTGAACTGACTCCACTCGGTGGACAGTGGGAAGGACGCTCGATGCTCCCCCAGACCATAGATGTACTTGCTGGGGAGATAAGTCATCATCTGGATGAACTGGTCAGCGAAGATGAACGCTCCCAGGTCCTGGGTGTTGAAACTGTTTGTAAGGACATAAGTTAAGGGCATGGAGACTTTCTCACAGTTAACAGTCCGTACCAAGAGGAGGTGTTTTGGGGGTTCATTATCCCCCCCCCCTCCCCAAGCTGCTTAGGTGGACACATGGCCCCAGGTATCACTCTTGCAATANAGGTGGACACATGGCCCCAGGTATCACTCTTGCAATAGACTAGACTTCTGATGACAGGTAGGTCAGGGTTTGAATCCTGGTCAGCTGTTCTGGGGTAGGGAGGAGGCGAGGGGTTTCACTCTCTATACAATAAATGGTACACTTCCTATGAATTTAATCTTTCTCATACTTAACACACTATCATAATTAGATAATATGTGTATAACCTGAGTGGGCAGTAAAACATAGTGCTAAACACCCCACCCCCCCTTCCTCGTGAACGTACTATTAATGTATTTTTACATTCCTCTTCAACACCCAGGATAGTGGCTTGGTGGAGTTTTATATAATTTACTACACCCAGAGCGACGATGGGTTTTGAAAACTTGAATTTGTTTCAACAAAGATCTAATGTTAGTAATATGCTCTTTTACCTAATAATAGAAACATTTACTTGAAATTCATACGATATGTGAAACAAAATAATAGACATTGTTGCAGAAACCTAATAGAAAAAATATATAATCACATTCCCCCAAAGAGCATGAATGAAGTAATATACATTGTAACAGAAACATATTGTTCACCAAAGAGCGCACCAATCAACTTCCCATTTCCCAGACCTTCATTTAAAAAAGCTTATAGCTCAGAAACAGTTAGTTTTATAAAAATATATTTTGAATAAACTTTTTTACTTTTAATAGCCTTACAACTTTTCAATAATAATTTATTTCATATCTCAAAGAGTAGTGGAGATATGATACCAATTTGAGATATCCGCTCATGTAAAGTACTTTCTGATTCATTTTCCCAGAATAATGAGATGCGACATTTGATTTGTAATGTTATAAATTAGTGCCTAGGTATAAATTTTAATCAACATTGTTAGAGCCAATTTTGATCAAATCTACTTTTTCTCTTTTCTCCCTTAAGTAAACTACCCTTAATTTTAGGGTTAGATATCTAATTCCAAAAACCCCCACTGAGGAACATTATTATAACACTAGATATAAAGTTTTAGTCCGATCAGTGAAACATTTTTGGCTCCAGGCTGAGATAGAGATGAAATTGCGAAAACCGCATTCTCAGTTTAAGGGGTTCATGAAACATCAACATCCATCAAAATCACAAGTTCATTTTTTTTAACAATCACAATACTTCCTCTCTCTGAGGGGTCATGAGAAAATAAAATAGCCTTACAATCTCTTGTTGGTGACTTCCCTTAGGGGTTAGGGCCACCACAGGCATGACAACCCAATAGTATATGAGCCTGAATTATGCCATTATTAAGTGGTGCAATTAACATTTCCTATTAATCAGTAGAGCGTCTAAATGTGTCAAGCTTATTTGCCGAGAATACAGTCTGTAAATAAAACCCCCGAACTTACATCACTTCTGAGGTGCTCGATCTGACCACCTGAAATCCAACCTTGGTTTCATCAAACACAACCTCGTAATCTGTGTCAGAGGCTTTGCTGTTGACAGTTGGCATCACTGGTAGAGGAGGCTCCCATCTCTCGTTTGCAGGATCATAAACCTTAGCGAGGAAAACAAATAATGTTCATGATTACCCAACTACTCTCTACATGCCAATGTCCTTGTTTAGTTGTGATAACAAAAAAACACACAAAAAACTCCAAACATCCACAGTGGAAAATATTTGCTTTTAATAAAAATCATCCAGAAGAAAAGTTGACGTTTTCAACTAGATTTGGATTGAATGCACTATTTTATGAATCCAAATCTTGTAAAAACTTATAAAGATAAGAGAAAATAGGAATATAACAGAATAATATAAAATATAAATAGTAACTCATTATTAACATTCATACATTCAGTTGATGGCACAGGTAGTGAAGACCAGTCATACCTTGATATGAAGCCTGTTCCCTGTCTCGAACTTGGCATCGATCTTGATGGTCATGACGTCATTCCCTATGAAGGAAGCAGTGGTGCGTACCAATGTGGCGCTCTTGCCCGAGTCCGTGTCACTTACATCACTGATGGTGTACCCCCCATATAGTCCCGCATAGTTGGCTGGGTAGAAACAGTACGGAGTGGCTAACCCTAATTTGTGTCCGCTGAGAGACGCGGGGATCCAGCAACATCCCCGGGCATGGCACAAATCCTCATTGGCTCCCGTCTCTGAGTAGCAATCAAACCTCATGCTGTTCTCAACGGCTGTGCACTGCTCTGTTGCCGGGGGGTCAAGCCCCAGACGCAGCGTCGCGTTACTGAGGTGGATGTTGGTCGGGGTAGAGGTGGCCCCCAAGACCCACACAGCCAAAGTTACCATGATACAGTTTATGAGAAACCCCATGGTTGTTTGGTTGATGATGAAGATCACCGCTGTAATGGAGTTGCTGTCACCTTGACAAGGCTTTTATTGCCGTCGTTGTGATGGTGATGACAATGTCACCGTTGTACAGTTTGTGTTCCAATCTTTGAAGGACTTGCCTCTGATAGGTTTGTTACTATGTCAACAGCTGTGTATTATATTTCTTTTGTGAGATTGGAAAGGCCATTGACATATCTTAGGGGCATTGCTGTTTGATGCCCACTTGTCGTTATTCAATCACGCCCACCTGTTGATCATACCCACCTGTTGAAGTGATATCATATCTGATCTGAAGGACTTAAGTTCATTACTCAACAACAACATATTTTAGGTGTGATGTAAAGTCGAACAATTGTTTACATGTAGTTATCTTTGTTTTGAGATTGTTTCTGAAAGTCAGATATGTGAGGCCATAATGTGCCGTAGAGGGGGGTGTTTGACCTGTGTTCAAGGGACCTCAGGGTCACCCACAGGATACAAGGCTCCTAGAGCAGGAGCATTCTGGGAGCCCTCTTTCAGACAAAATAATTAATCGATTATCTATTGGTTTATTAATTTTTATAATCATATTTAGACTAATCATGAAATATATATTCAATTTAACCTCAATTTTTTATTTCCTTGGCACGTCTTACTATCCTTCTGGGTTATATGCATACCTATGTACTAATTATGCTAATGTTTCAAGGATGAGTAAGGTTTAATTAAGACAAAGTATACCCGCATTTATGTAGAGGGAGCATGGAAAGCTATTTAGGAAAAACCACCCTCGATACAACCGATTGGTATTTGAATATTGATGTCCCCATCATCGGCAGTCCAGTCTATTTCAAGCGTGATGCCTTGGATCATTCGACCATTAAAGTAGGTAATATTTGGTATTCCTTTAGTTTGTTTGTTGCTGAAAGACGAGTGCTACAGATTAATAGTGGCTCATGGGAGTTTCCTCCAAACTGACCTAGTAGCAACATCCTGAATGTTGCATCTCCTGGCTCAGTGCAATGTTTCTCAGATTAGCACCGTTTGTTACATCTCCTGTCTCAGTGCAATGTTTCTCAGATTAGCACTGTTTGTTACAAATCCTGTCTCAGTGCAATGTTTCTCAGATTAGCA
>CABFWB010000932.1:0-17006 GCA_902151455.1 Timema bartmani
ACAACGTTTACAAAATTTCATTTATTGTACTCAGATTTTGATAATTTGTTCTTATATAAATATAACTCTACAAATAGCTTATCTGTTTATATAAAAGTGTGAATTAAATGTTCTAACTTTATATAGTTAGAGCCTGGTTCTGTGTTTACTAAACACGTGAACCAAGATTTTAACCTAAAAACATATTTTTATAGGTGAAACCTCATTAAAAACAACGCGTCACTATGGCAACAACCATTTTAACTTTCAGATAAAAGTTATCAGGTACTTAAACTTTCCGATAAAAATGTGATGGGTAAATACATTTTATCTGGCAGATAACTGCCTGGCAGTCATAAGATGCACTTTTAACTTATCGACCAGATAGAAATATTTATCTGCCCGATTAATATTTATCCAGAAGTCATAAGACCGTCCCCAAGTCTCTCAAACCTGGGCCAGTTTCTTGGCAGGTCCAGTTATGATATTCCTTTAGAGCCTAGTACACACTAGGAAACATTCTTTGCCAACATGTTGCCCCAATTTTTGGCCAACTGTTGGCCAACATTTTTTCATGTTGCCTTTGTGTTTCCCAGTGAGGAAAATATGTTTCCCGTGATCCATTTAAAATGGGTTACAAGAAACAATGTTGGCCAACATTTCCGACAACAAGCAACTGTGGGCCGGTCTGACTCTGCTATTTGGATGCTTTGTTGACACTAGTGTGGGTTTGCTTGTGTCAACATAGGTTAAAAGGTGGAGTGATTGTGTGCTCAGGACCACACTATCAGTCCACTAAGCATTCACTATATGTTCTTGCATACCGCCCTGATTACATCAGTTATTGAGACCTCCTTTTGTCATGTCGTGGTCAGCCAAAAAAACTCTGGAACCGATTGAAATGTTTCATACAAATACACTGTTGTGGGATGTGACAATTGAGGACTGTAAAAATCGCGTAGAAAACAGGATGTTTTTAATAAAATAAGTGGACAGTTTTCATTTAGTGTAAATGGACATGAACCCACCACCATTTTCTTCTTATCTGTCTTCTTGAACAGCTCATAACTACATACAAAGCATAAGTCATAGCAGCATCCTCAACTTACATCTTTCACTCAACTGAACTCTGTATAGGAAACAAATATTTCATCAATGTAGTCTGGGCGAGAAACAATGTTTCTTTAATGTTTGCCAACAATCTGTTTCCCATGTTGGCCAACATTGTTTCTACCTGCGTATTAAACCTTAAGTCTCTCAATTCTGGGCCAATCTCTTGGCAGTTCTAGTTATGATACTCCAAGTCTCTCAACCCTGGGCCAGTCTCTTGGAAGATTTAGTTATGATACTCCTCCAAGTCTCTAAATCATTGATTCCCGACCTTTTTTGTTTGGCAGAACCCTTGAAATATTTCGAAAAATCTCAACGAACCCCTGCATGGCTGACATACAAAAGATTCAACCATGTTAAATTAAATAAAGACATGAAAAAAATGGGTTGGTAGTAAATAATTAAATTATACTTTTAAATAAAATATTATACAAGTATTTACTGCCTATTAATATTTAGCTTACTAATATTACTCTTAATAAAAAAAATTACAAACATTTTCAGTTTATGTCTGACTTTCTTTTTATAAACAAACAAACAAACAAACTTTACAATAGCTTTGTGTTATTATAAAGTTTTTTTATAAACTCGTTAACAAAAAAGTAAGTTTTATTTTATTGTTTTATTATTAATTTACAACTAAAAACAATACAAGTTTCAATAAAATAACACTGATTCCTACTGTCACTTAATTAAATCCTCCTAGCTTACGCCTTACACTCTCCACTAAAACAAAATTTCCAGTGTTTCTATCCTTCTTTAATCATCTTTCCTCAATGTATATCATATAAAATCACACTCCAAACATAGCGTTTTGCTAATCTTTTTCTCACTTATTAATTCAGTGGCCCACAAAGTAACTTTCTCTACTATTTTCGATCTTACTTACATTGATCAGTGCATTAATTCAGTAGCTTTCTAAAGATTTAAAACCATTTCACCTGTTCAATCTCTTCTCCATCTAATATGATATTTATCTTTTCTCCTTTAACTATCAGTATCCTACTCTTTTTCTTTCTCTTGTTTGTTTTCATCCCATATTCCCCACATTTGGTGTTAAGATATTCTAGCATCTCAATAACTTTTTGCTTACCATATGCCATTACTACCATTTAATCCACAAGCTTGATATAATTCACTATTCCTTCTTCTATACTTACTACTACCGTTCCATTTAAACATTCCCCAGTTATATTTTCCAAATAGATGTTAACTAGAGTGGGGCAGCATCCTTGCCTGACTCCTCTTACTAACCCAATCTCTTCAGTCAGCTCACCTCCAAACCTCACTCTTGCTCTTTGTTTTAGGTACAAATCCTTAACCAGTCTTCTCTTTTTCCAGTTAATCTCATATTTTTTCAGTTTTAAGAACAGTTTTTCCTATCTCGAACAGTCATATGCCTTCTTCAAGCATATAAATACAAATCACACTTTCTTATTCATCTTTATATTTCTTTCTACAATCATACTTAATAGGCCTATTGCATCTCTTGTCCCCATTACTCATCTAAATCCAAACTGTTCTTCTCCCATTACGCTATTAAGATTTCCATACATTCCTCTATCAATTGTTTTCAACAAGACTTTGCCTAATGGGATATTAAACTTTATGTTCTGTATTCTTCACATTTTGTGGTATTTCTCTTTTTTTTCACTCGGTTCTGCTATTATTTTACTAAAGGCTTAAGGCCATTCGCCCTTTCTGTATATTTCATTGCACATATTAACTCCTTTGCTCTATAGTACTCGTCATCATCCACATTGATCTCCAATTCCAATTTTTTCTCCCGCTGCTTCTTTCCCCAGTCATATATCTATTCTATATTGTCCTATCTTTTTATTAACTCTTGGTTTTCGCTTAGTATTCTTCCATCTTTGGTTTTTATCTCAAAGCTGCTGCTTATTCTTCATTTTCCTTTAATTACCAGCTCCATAGCCATTTTGGGACATCAAATCAAATCTACCTTTCTTTTTTAATTTTTCTATTTCATTGCACGTTTCTCTCATTCACTTTTCTTTGGCTTTATCATTCTCTCTTCTAATCTCATTGTTTAGCCTTATGTATTTTCTCCCTGCCTTTGTCTGTAACCACATTTTTCCACCTTCTTCCATCCTTCTAATCTAACATCTCATTTGTATTACATTTTTTTCCCCCTGGTCTGAATTTCTATAGTCTCTTTTGCTGCTTCTTTCATACTATTTTTGAAGGTTTCCAAACTTTAATAATCCCTCATCTTTTCAATATTCATTTTCTCTCTTTTGATGGCCTTTTTTTAACCTGGTGCATATCTCTGATTTAATTAAATTGTGTTTAAATATAAATCTGCTCCTGGATAACGCTAGCTTTTATGCTATTTCTTTATCTCTGTTTGCACCTTACTCTTAGTTTAACTAAGGGAGGGTTTGCATCAACACATAGCATGAAATACAAAGGTAATAGCAGTTTATTAAACAACACATAGAAAAATACATAAGCATAATGAAAGATAGTTTAAATGGTTTCAGTAGTTTGATTAATTTGATATACATTGGAACAAGAGTATCTAAATAAATGAAGCAGCCAAACATCAGACTGCTGGCTACTAAGGTCACTGCTAGCTCTCACTGTACTTTGGACTGAGCACTATCAGTAAATGAATAATCCCTTCAATTAATCGCCTGAGGCGATTAGCGTTAAGCAATTAGAAATTCGCTAATCAATTAAGATAACTAGTAGGCGGCAAGTAAACCAACCAATGTATAGGGTTCAAAGAGAACGAATATTGAGTTTGGCAAGGTAAGGATAAATACCACAACAAGTGGGATTGACTAAACAAGTTCCCTTAGATTAGCTCATTAGCTCATACCGCTCTCTGCTACCTACGTACACAAAAGTTAAGACTAGAACCTATCATCAAACCAGCAATGTATTGCCTTTCAAAAATAGATGATATACTGCGCAAACGCCATAGCCACAATACAGGGGAGCTAACCACGATCCACTAGTGTACAATTAATATGCCCCAATTAGGGCATCACAGCAATAGCCGTGGTAGACTATTGCTGGGCTCACGACCAAATCTTTACAATAAAGGTGTACTCAGAATGAAGTTCAGCATCTACAAGAGCTAGGCTTAAGAAGCCCGTCTAACGCGATAAAATTGCAAACAACACAGCGAGCCCGTACGGTCTCGCGCAAACAAGTTAAGCCTAAAGGAGGCACAATAACAAGACTAAATAACTTAAGGTAAAACAGGCCCATCAAAAGGCCCGACCATTGGGTCATTAATCATTTCTGGTAACTCCCGGTTATTGTGAGCTTATGTACCCCTCAGCTATCCTATTGAAGAGAAAGCCTGATAATTAATCAAACGCTATAGCGCTACTAAATCAAACCAAACATGGCAGGTACATCCTAAAAATCCTACCAATTCACAAAGGGATACAAGCCGGAATATTAAGAACATCAATTTTAGTTTGTCATGAATCCAAACTACAAAATTTAGTTCAAGCAACCAACTAATCCTAGCTGGTTCGTGTTTTTAAGGTAGGCATCCTCATTGAACTAAGTACACGTTACATGCATTCTAATCAATAAAAGATAGGCACTGGGGGAGCCAAACTAGCATCTAATAATCTATTTGCATGCCTGACTAAATCACAATGATACCTAAACAAAAGCCAATTCATTTAACTTTACCAAGTATTATGCGTAGAGTACAGCTATGTAAGGTAGACTAGAATTATAGCTCCGTCAAATAAGTAGAGTTAAACCAGCCCATTTGTCGGCTGGAACCAAACACAATTCCATGCCAGTAGTTCTTTATCCTAATTCTGTCAGTAGGGTAGTACGAACATGTATAGTGCACCCACAGTTGAAGGAATGATGATAGCAAACCAGCTGTGGCGGGGCAAACTCCAGCAACCCCTGGTTTCGACTCTCCCTGATGCTATGGCGCCCAAGGTCCGGTTCAGACGGTGTGCTGTGATAAAGATGTAGAGAACTAAGAGCTAGACAACCGGTATGCTCCAGACAATAAAACATTCTGTATATTAAAAATTAGCTTGTCCCAAAAATAACACAAAACTCCCGGACTGGGACCAATACAGGAGAGAGGGGAAGGAGGGAGAGTTCAGCCAACCACGTCCCACCATGAGAGTGCTAGAAGGGGTGGCTGCCAAAGAGAGGAAGGCGCATGTGTAACGAGCGGTGGGCCGGAAAACATGTGAAGATCGAACATTACCTGCGTTTGTTGGTAGGGGTTTTAGCGCTCCGATGTCAATTAATTGAGGCTCATTAGTGATGGCCTCGGGGCATAACCGCCGTATCAGGTCGGCTATGAGAAATCCAAACTGCAGCATCGTAGACACATTGTCGATACCTTGGAATTTGACACAGCCACTTAGTTGTGAGAGCTAAATGCCCATTAGCTCGGCACATGTTGTATTAAAATGTAATATAGTTGGTATCTTTCTTCATTTATTCTTGATATCTTGGTGTTCCTTCTCCTTCTGTGATTTTCAAACATGGTGTTACCATTACCATCCAATTCTCTTTATAAAAGTCAACCAGTCGTTGGCCCCTCTGGTTCCTATTTCCTAGACCAATTTTACTTTCTGTCTTGACATCAATACCTTCTTCTACTACTGCATTCTAATCTTCCATTATTATTATTTTCATCATCATTATCGTTATCATTATTATTTCTATCATCATTATCATTAGGACCATTTTTCTCTCCTTTTCAGTAATGCATTCTATCCTCTCATAGCAATCCTCCACCTCTTCATCTGGGTGTTGACAGGTTGGCATGCACACTTATATTATTACCAAGTAATTACTTTTCACTTGAAATCATAACATCAATATTGGTTTAGCCCACCTTACCATACTTTATTATCTTATCCTTTAACGCTTTTCCTATAATAATAATAACTATTATTATTATTATTATTATTATTATTATTATTACCACTACTACTACCACTACTACTACCACTATTACTACTACTACTACTACTACTACTACCACCACCACCACCACCACCACCCAAGTAGCACAGTCTATTATTTCAATTTTCTAACTCTCCACTTCCTGCCATTTCACTTTAATCATTCCTAAAATATCTCATTTATTTTTCTTCATTTGTTGCTAGGCATTTTCGGGTTTTCCTTTTTGTAGTAATGTAAGCACATTCCATGTTCCTATCCTTATTTTTGTATCTCCCTTTTCTTCCTTTTTTGTTGCTGTTATACACTTCTTCTCTTACCTCTAAATTCCATATAGTACCTAGCCTCATTATATTCCCCTTCCGGAGATCCTATTGAGGGGAAGTCTTACTTACAGAATCATATTCAAAAAGGTCCATACCATAAACGTCTTGGAAATTAGATAGTGTGGTAGTTTCGCATTACTTTATATACAGGCATTAGGGTGTCCAGCTTACTTGATTCATCCATATGGGACAGATGCTGCAATTTCACCATATCTGACTACCCTCACTCATTTTAGCCTGCAAACCAATGCAGTTCCTAGGGTGTGGCACGTAGAGTCATGGGTGATAGCTAGGTACCCTGTGAGGGTAAGTCATCTCAGACCCTTCATTCTGAAGGCGGTCGTCCTCAACAATACACACCTACAACCCTTCATATAAAGCATACTTTAAATAAAGCTACCCGTCATTTTGGATGATCTATATTTTCAAGTCTTGACTTGGCTCATAAACCAATTTCTATGTTACAATGCTAATATATTTCCTATTTTCCCAAAAGCATTTATGTGATTTATAACTCCTAATGTATCTAGATGTAAAAATAATCATCTCTTATGATCAATTATTCTAGCTTATACCATATGTGTTTGTATTAGATGTTAAATTTGTAAACAAGAGCATACAAGACAGACATGTAATTTGACTAGCATGCAGCTCTTGTATAAACATTTATGCTACCAACTTAATTGTGGTAGGTAGGATATCATTTTACCAAAATTACACCACCTATTTTAATAGAAAATCATATGAGAAATATATATATATATATAAAAGAAACTAAAAAGTGGTAATGTTGAATTGAAACAATAAATGGCTTCCAAATGTGGATGATATTTCAGTAATGGCAGAAGTAGAAGTAGATGGAAGCAATGCTGAAAGCGCTGGAAAAAATTTGGGTTGGACATCAATTAATTCAAAACCAAGGTCATGAAACTTTCAAAAAATCGCAAAATGATGGTAAAACACAGGTTGGGAAAATGAGCTTGCACAAAAGTGGAAAAGTTCAAATATATAGGGTTCAATGACTAAAATAAAATAAGACATAGGTGAACACTTAATAGTTGGTGTATAATATTATCACAGCCTCAAAAACCTATTCAAGCTAAAGAATGTTTCCATTAATACCAAAATACACGCATACAATGCTATAGTGTGCCCACTATTATTGTAAGCCTATGAAACATGGACCATGACAAAAAAACAAAAAGAAACGGAGAGACTCAGAATATCTGCAAGAACGTTAACCAGAAAGATTTAGGGTTCCATGAGAGATTAGGAAGGATACTGGAGAAGAAAAAACGATTAATTATATGCTCTAATGTAAAAATTTAATATTGTTTAAACTTAAATTAAAGAAAATGGAATCAGATAGGTGGGGCATGTAGCTACGATGGGGCCAGAACATTACTGGAAGGAGACCTTTGGGTCAACCAAGAACCAGATGAACTGAGGATCTGAGAGTAGAAGAGAACATATGGAAGGAGGTGGGGCAGGACAAGACAAGATGGAGGTAGCTGGTGATCTAAAGGGTCCCTGATCACCGAATGATTGATTGACTGAACTTGATTAAATGGTTCAATAATTTTAGTTATATTCATTTTAAATGTAGTAAGGAGGAATATGAAATTTATAATATAAGGAACGTACTTGGACGGAACAGCTAATTAGATTAATTGGTACAACTTATTTGGTCAAATTGAAACATATAAATTAAGAAACATAACATGAAGATAATTTATTCAAAGAGAAACTATTATATCAAGAAATTAAGTCAATTAAAAATCATCATAGAGTTTGTTATGTAATAAAGTTCAAATATTAATTTGCATAAAACAAGTAAAAATGTAAATCTGTGCAAAACATTACTAAGCAGTAGCAGAATAAAGGATTAACTGATAATCAATGAAAAATGTAAATTAGCTAATTGACTAGATTAGAGTTATTAATATTATAGTTAACATTTTGTAGAGTCTTTAATTACAATATCAATAACTCTGATCTAGTCAATTAACTAATTTGCACTTTTGATTTCTCATCAGTTAATCGTTTATTCTGCTACTTCTTAATAATGTTTTGCACAGATTTACATTTTCACTTGTTTTATGCAAATTATTATTTGAACTTTATTACGTAACAATCTCTAAGATGATTTTTTAGAAATATTATTATGCTTGTTTTAATTGACTTAATTTATTGATATAGTTTCTCTTTGAATAAATTATCTTCATGTTATGTTTCTTAATTTATATTGTTCGATTTGACCAAAGAAGTTATACCAATTAATCTAATTAGCTGTTCCAACCAAGTACTTTCCTTATATTATAAATTGATTAAATGGTTCAAAATCTTTGTACAAACTTTCTCATATTATAGCTTAAAACAGAATTTAAAAAAAATAGGTTTCCTGTAAACTACCCTCAAATTAGTTTTCCTCAGAAAAACAAACATTATCTTAATTATACTAAACAGTCTTAATGTAGAAATTTTAAATAAATACTCGCGAAAAACCAAGTATAGATTTATATTTTTCAGGTAAAACACTCGATGGACAGAAATACATTGAGGACAGACAGAATTGTAAAATCTACTATTTGGGTTTAGGGTCACCTTGTATTATAATCTTATGATTGAAAATGTCCATGATTACAAAACTTTATCTTTATATGAGAAAGTAAATTTATCTGTTAAATATGTTTACTGAACTTGCTAGTAGTAAACTTAAATAACCATTGGCACACTTGAAGTGTGATCACAATCATCACTGTCCTTATAATAGACATCAGTATATATGATGCACTTCAAATCATCTTTATACATCATCACTATAACTTGAAACCTTTAATCCACCAGTGTTGCCACACAATTGAAAAATATAGAAATTTCACAAATAAACTCTCTATATTTGGGGAGTGATAAAGATACTTAAATATATTATAAAATGAAAATAGGTGATACCTGGAGTTTTACGATCGTGATTCCAGTAGGCCTAGTTGGGTGTTGCGCTCAGATGGATTAACACAATAATACGAGGGGGTATCAAAAAGTTTCAAGACTGGTCCTGTAAAGTGGAAATAAATTACTTGATTTAGATTTTGACACCATCTCCTTCAAAATAGTCCCCTTGTACAGCGATACACTGATCTCAGCGCTTTTTACATTTTTGGAAAGCTTTCAGGAAGTCCTTGTCTCAAAGTGTGCACAACACTGCCTGCGATCCATACTTGATTTCATTCACGGTGTCGAACCGATGACCCTTGAGCTTTGACTTAATCTTTGGAAAAAGGAAGAAGTCACAGGGGGCCAAATCCAGTGAGTACCGGGGATGAAGAGTGATGATCATGTTGTTGCAGGTGCAATGTCATATTGGAACACCCAACTGCCCGCACACCACAGTTCTGGTCTTTTCCGCCGAATGTCCTCTCTCAGAAAATGACATTTGAACTCGGCATTGACAGTCTGACCCTCTGAGACAAATTCATGGTGCACAATCCTGCGAATGTCAAAGAAAACGATGAGCATACACTTGGTCGCACTCTTGACCTGCCTCGCCTTCTTCGATCTTGGAGATCCGGGTCTCTTTCACTGCGAAGACTATTGTTTGGTCTCTGGGTCTTAACCATAGATCCAGCTCTTGTTCCCGGTAATGATCCTCGAAATGAAGGTTGGGTCATCCAGGGCATGTTGATGGAGTTCTTGTCAGACTTGGACACGGTGCTTCTGTTCGGGGGTCAGAAGCCTGGATACGAACTTGGCGGCAATGCGGTGTATGTTAAAAACAGACGTCAGGATTGTCTGCACTGATTGTATGACACATTCATAAGGTCAGACATGTTCTTAATAGTCATTCGGTGACCCTCATGCACAAGTTGCCTAATTCTGTCCATAATTTTCAGATTTGTGCTTGTGGAAGGTCGCCCTGAACTCTCTTTGTCTTTCAGTGACATTCTGCTGCTCCTAAAGCGCAAGTGCAAACACACCAAACAGCTCGTAGATTCATTGCTGTCAGCGTGCTGCATCATTTGAAAGGCCTCTATTCCAGATTTTCTGAGTAAGATGCAGAATTTGATGTTCACTCTAGGCTCGAGTATATGGTCCATAATAAAATTGCAAATGCACCTGTGCACATCGTCAAATAAATGTGTGTAACACAGCCACTAGTCTACACAGAATGATGCCACTTGTCGTACTGAAAGATGGTCACAGCTCACCACACCAGCGCATGCATCCCCATACTGCGCTCTGGTTTCAATTTACAGAACCAGTCTTTAAACTTTTTGATACCCCCTCGTATATTGTTCTTCTCCACACATGTAACTATTCAGAACATTGAATCAGAGGTAGGGATTAATTTTAATTTAGTGTTACATTGCCTTAAATGTATGGAGAGGTTGAGCGTCTACTCTCAGACAAAACACTTCGCTGACTGCAGAAAACACTATGAAGCAAATCTACCACCTTAAACTATTATAAATTAATTTTTAAAAGGCAGTGGACATAACAATCTGATGATTATATAAAATAATAATGAAAAACATAATAAATATCTAAATAAATAGCTAAGTAAACAATAATTAAATTAATATTAAAATTAAAATAATAAAATATAAAGAAATAAGTACTAAACACTCTATGAAACATTGGGTTACAATCAATAGGCTTAAAATGTTGGCTACACTGTGTAGTAATAATTGTTTTTTAAAAATTATAGGTGTATTAATGATTATAATAGTAGTTGAAATGCAAGAGAAATAAGTCACTTTGTTAAGGAATAGAATGAGTTATAAAGTAATTCAGAGGGTTAAATGTTAGATTCTAGAATGTTTCACAAATGTTAAAATAAAATTAGGATATAATATTACATTGGTTGTCCATCTGGAGAAAAGTGGATTAATATAGGTATTAGATGGTCTTATTTGATTGAAGTTTAGTTGAAGAAAGCTAATTGAGTTAGGACAGATGATCCAACAGTCAAGAAGTTAAACTTTAAATGAAATAATAAGGTACTAGAAGTCAGTTAAGGTTAAGTAGGGTTAGATGAAGTTCTGAGCTGGAAATAAAGGCATTGAGTAAATGGTAAGCTGAGAGTGTGTCAGCTAATAACAAATAATGAGGCTTATACCTAGGAACCATACTGTTAGATGAGGTCATTGTGTTAACTAGTGATAAGACACCTCTAAACTTAAAAAATAGTTGGTTTTTAACTACGAGACTAATGTGTTTAGAAGTAGCAAAAATATGATCCCTTCTTCCCTTTCTCTTAATATTTAAGGAAGCTTTAAATTAAATATTAAAGTGATGTGCCACCAAAAAGACCTCGAATGTCTTAAAACAAACAAAAAAAATCTATCTTTTTAAAAAAATATTTTTAGTATTAAAATAGATAAATTTAGTATACTATTTCTGTATTTTAAAATAATAATAAAGTTATTTAATTCAAATAATTATTTTGTAAACACTGAAATAATTTATATTTTGTTGTACAGAACCCCTAGGAACCTTTTTGCCCTAGGCCAGCCCTGTAGAGTATAATTTCACGTTGATAACAACTTGAGAGGAATAAAATACAGATCAATGATATATTGGAAGATAACAGTGCACACAATTTCTCTCTAAGCAGAAACATCATTAATCAAAAAGGAGCCAACAACAACATAACCTATATAAATGTTTTCAGAGGGAATATTAATAGACAAGTGTTGAGATTAGCAACTCATCCTAGTATAGGCTACAATGTAATGTATTAGAGATGGGTTGCATTTAGTTTTTTTAATCTGAATCTTGTAATCAAATTTTCATTTTACTAGTATTTTTCAAATATAAATAATTTCATATATTAATCTTGAATCCACATTAAGCATAAAAGGCTAATTTTTTGATATTATTTTTCCTTTCCTGCATTTCTGGTATATTCAAATCAATTCTTAAGTTTATAAAAAAAATAGATAGTACCTAAATGTTAACGTTTTTTGTTATAGTGTGGATCCACATTCAGTTGGAGTTTAAAGGTGCGTCATCCACATTCAGTTAAGTGGTAAATTAATGGTATGGGGTCTGGTTGTTAAGTTTGTCCTAGAATTAATTGAAATTAGCCACTAATAAGCAAAAAATAAGCGCTACAAAATTCCAGCTTTAAAATCTGTTAAATAAAACTAATTTTTCTTCTTCTAAGTTTGACTTTGAAAACATTTAGAATCATAAGGATTTGAAGGACCCATCTCTAATATGTAAACAAATTAAATTTGTTAGTACAAGAACTGGATACATTCTCCATAAACTTTCCAAGTTTAATGCCTCTAATGTTTCACTCGCTTGAGATAGTAAAATAGTTCATTAATCAAGGCAATAGACTGAACTGACAATTGGGGTTTGAATCCTGCTCGGGTGTTTTGAGGGTGGTTTTCTACTCTCCCTCCATGCAAAAGTGGGCACACTTCCTCTAAATTCAACTTTCCCCATCCCTAACTCATTAGTGTCAAATATTAGTACACATACATATAACCCGAGCAGGTAGTATGATGTGCTATAAAACATCAATAACTCTAAATTCAATCACTATAGTTTAAATTCAACTATCTAATTTTATATTAAATATTTATAAACTAAAAATATCCTTTAAAACAAGAAAAAGCATGTGGGATAAAGAGTGAATCAGAATTCACCTCAAGTGTGCTTTTACTAACAACCCTATTGCCTGTAAAAACTATGATTTATGTTAAATAGTATTTTATTTTAAAAAATAATATAACTAACCTAAATAAATAGGCACAAATCATTGTATCCTAAAGCTAACTATTAAATCAGTGGGTGAAAGCTATAACCAAATATGTAACATTTTCTCTAATTTCATATTTTGTTTGATATGATTAGCTGAAGATTGTAAAAAGATTACATGTGAATTCCTAAGAAGCATGGAGTTAAACAAACCTTCAAATATTGATACGTTGTCTTAGTTTTATAACTTGGCATATCATGTTATGGCTTTCCTTCACTGAACTGTTTATTTAAATTATAGACATATAAAGAAATTAACAATAAAATAACATAGGTATTTGTAAATAAATATCTGGTATCATGTGAAATTTGTTAGCGGAAAACAAATAACTTAGAAGATACACTATTAAGTTTTCATATCGTGTGGTGCTCTCTGTTATCATTGTTTTTAAGTTATGTGAGTTTAAAAATTTTGATAGTGGTAAGCTTTAGCATCAATTTAGTTGCCAAAAAAATATTGTTTTAAGACTTAACACTTTCACTCCGGCCCTTGCATTTATGCACACCACACTATATGTCAAGTTGTGCGGAGATCGTATTATTGCAAACGCAAAATTCCTGTCACAGCGGGTATTTAATTTTAGCGATAACTGTCAACAATTAAACCAATGACATCTCTTGACACTATTGTGAAGTGTTTGCTTTTATAAGTTATATTTTTTGATAACACTCAAAAGTTAGGGTATTAATAACATCAGTTGGATTTTAAGTCTTGACAAATGTTTGAGACTTGTAAATATAACTTGATCTACAAAACTTGGCAGATGAATATGTAACAAAACTTTATATGCTGATTTTGATACAGAGGGGGATTTTAGTGATAATTAAAGTAATATTTCAAGTAGTGAGAGGGATGATGACATGCGAGAAGGAAGAAATTGAAACACCGTCAGCCTCGTGGAACAGGGTTCATAACCATGTTGATTTGGGCTTGGGAAATTCACCACAGTCAAATGCAAAATTAATTGGTGACATTGCAGGATTCAACATGCCATTTTCTCCCCTTTCAAAACATTTTCCTCACTCATTATTTATCCACACAGCAGAACAAGCTTAGTTATTCTTTAACCAGTTTCTTGACAAAACGGATGACTTTCCTCCTTGTTCTAGATTTAATATTTGGAACAGTTGTAATGTAGAAGATATTCAGGCAATGGTTGCCCTTGAAATTAGAATGGCGATGTGTAAAAAGACTTATCTTGAAAATTATTTCACTTTGATGAAATCATGCTCCGTTTCAAGGGGAGGCTGGTTCAAGCAATACCTGCCATCAAAACCTTGAGCCAAGTTTGGTCTCTTTGTGACAAGAAAACTGGGTTTCTTTGTAAATTGGCTGTGTACACAGGTAAATCTAAGGAGCCAGACGATATTATTGAGCCATTGGGGGAAAGGCTTGTTTTGAACCCCACAAAAGTACGGCTTTTTTTTTCATAAACTAAAAACAAGGGACATGGTGCATGCAGAGATGTGAGTTCAAACAGAAAAGGTGTTCTTATTGAAATGAAGCCACAATCATGAAAAATGAAAGAGGGCAAATGAGCCAAAATTTTGGGTTAGTGTCAATAAAAGTATAATTGCCTGTACTTGGCAAGATACAGGGAGAATGAACCATCTCTCTACTGTGCATAATACTGACACTGAATTAGAGTAATTACGCTCTAAAAAGGGGGAAATGGGCTCTGTACTTTGGCTAAGCACAAATTGGTGGCCCACTACAGTAAATTTATGAATTGAGTAGACAAATTTGACAGATATCTACAAGCTACAGATATACCCACAAAAAAGTGGTACCGTCTTCTTTGGTATTTTTTTATTGTCAATAGACGAATCACTTATTCTATGGCTATAGGTAAAAAAAAATCTGAAACTAATTATCGCCATGCAGGGATTGAGAAGTTGTTGCTAAATTACAACAGACCAGTGTTTGCTAAAACAGGAAGAAAATAAAATCCCTTGCCATAATCTTCAGCTGAATGAACTGCTCTTGATTCAACAGTTTGAAGAAAAGTCTCACATACCTGAATGCCGTGTTTGCTCTAAGAGGAAAAAAGACTGTAAGAGGAAGAAGACCTCATTCTACTTTTCAGGATGTCCAGGGAAACCAGTCTCATTTGTCATTCCTTGTTTTGAGATATTTCACATCAAAAGAGACTACAAAATGGTGTGTAACTGTTAGAGAGTATTAGGCTAGTTTCACAGTAACATATAAAGTGTTTTTATTTTTATGATGTTTTTAAGATTTAAAAAAAATCAATTTTTACTACCCAGTCAAAGAATATTATACTTGAAGAAGTTACGCAGCGAAAAAGTTAAGACATGACTATAAAATAAACCACATTTACTTTCTTAAATGAAATACTGTCATCCTAAACTAAAATATCCGTTTAACAGAGGAATACATTTTACCTGTTCTTGAGACTTAAAAAATCACTTACTAAGTGCTTAAATGATTTTACACATTTTCCTCAGATTTTGTGTTAATAAAATTAATAAATTATTGTTTTATTTTAGAAAAATTCTCTTTAATAGTAACATGGTAGCTAAAAACAAAGTGCAGTTACTTTGAATAGAGATTGTTGAAACACTAACACATTTTTTTAAACAACTAATACTTTTAATCAAATTACCCTTGCATATATCAAATATAATAAAATGGTCCATTGTATTATCATCTATTTTGCTACCTCTGCTTTCTCAATTCTCTTAGAAAAAATTGCTTTTATCTGTTGACATAAAATTTTGCTGAGTCAGATTTACAATTTGCCAAGTTAAAGGAAGATTTGGGTTTGTTCCTATTTACCATCATTATTGACAGCTTTTCCCTTGAATGTGTCTAAATGCTCAACAACAGTAGTCTGCAAAACTATATTTTCTTATTATTGCTATAAGTTTATATTTATTTTGATTAAAAATATAACTAGCTAAAACATGAAACTGTTATATAGAGTTCGACTATAAAAAATTGACTAATCAGAATGTCTAGCAATACTGGAAATATACATAGTTTTGAATCATCTCAGCCTGGTTTCCTTTACCGTATCATATACTCACCAACCTTATTACATGACCCTACAATCTCATCCTTGTTTCCTGTACTGTAACATTTACCCCAACATCTTCATTACATGACCGACCATACAATCTCAGCCTTGTTTCCTGTACGGTATCATTTACCCCAACATCCTCATTACATGACTGACCATACAATCTCAACCTTGCTTCCTGTATTATTTCATGTGTTCCCACTTTTCCGTGGTAACTTAATTCCTAATCCTGTTTCTCCTCATGACAACTAATATGCTCCTCACAAACTTTCTTGTGGTCTCCCCTTAGTTAAAAGTTTGTTGTCTCAAAATATCATTATTGTCAAACACATTTTTAGTCAGGTCTCTAACACGATTTGTTATGATATATGAGTTACGAATGTTCTTTTTAAACTTAGTAGGCAGGCCCGTAGACTATTGGTACCATGGTACAGAGGCCAAGGTTCACAAATTTAATAAAATTGTAGTAGATTAAAGAAAATAGAATACAAAAGGAATAGGAATGATGTCCATCCATACGAAGGAACAGTGCATGCCTAACCCATCAGATGAAGCTATCTAAGTAGGAGCTTATTGGCATTTGTCACAGTTATATCATTAGCCCTGTACAGTTTTGTCCTTAACATTCCAAAATTTTTGTTAAGTTTCACGGATTCTATGGTTTTTGTACTGAAATTAAATTTGGCACATAAAAAGAGTCAGGCATAGATCAAGTTCCTAACATTTCAGTGTTCAATTACATGTTAATTTGCATACATTGCTTTTGATTTGTAAGAGTGACTATAAAGTTTTGAAAAATACACAAATCAAGCAGTGGTAGTGGAACAGTATAGGCATTCCCCCCCCCCCC
>CABFWB010000932.1:17027-50264 GCA_902151455.1 Timema bartmani
CCCCCCCCTCCTCCAAAGAATTTGCCCTCACCCCCAAAAAGGACTAAACTCTCTCCTCATCTCCAGTAATTTCACCCCTCTAATTGTATTTCATTCTCTTTTGATATTCTTGAATAAGCGGAAAGATGGCTTAGCATCAAACTCTAAATAACTTTTAGAGCAGTGGTGTAAAACCTATCAATAGCTGCAGGCAACTTTTACTATCAACTGATCAAACACTCGCATAATTTCACCAATAGGCCTATATATTAAAGTGAAAAATGATGCTTGAAAAGCATATGTATGTGACACATTAAAATTACATGTTAGCTAATAGTTTACAAAATAGAAATTTTAATTTGTAAAGAAACACTTTTATAAAACACACACATAAATGCACTAAAAGTACATTTATTTTAAAGAATGCACATGTATAGAAAAGAGAAAACAAACATAGGCCCCAATAATGTTTTCTTATGGTAAGGCTAATGAGAGACTTGACATTGTTTTTTATTAGTCTGTCTATATTGAGTTCGATTCTGGACACAGCAATTTGTAAGTTTCCCTCCAAATGTTCATCAGGCACATGGCCATTTGATTTGATTTGATTTGATTTGATTTGATTTGTTTTATCACAAAAAATTACTGTTCACATAAGTAGGTGGTTCTAAATTATATTGTCGTTTTTAGAGCTTGATTGTTCAATGCTTCCATTTCCTTCTGAAAATTTTGCCTTCAATTCAGAGTTACATTGAAGATCAATTAGCTCTCTCTGGAAATCACTGTATACTCTCTCAACATCAATAGTGGACGGTAGAGCAAACATGTCAAACGAGTTCTCAAATTTTCTCACATATTGAATTTGACATTTAAACTCATTTAGAAGATTCCCTACAAGTGAGGCATATTTATTGGAGTTAATGGGTTCTTCTGTAGAACTTGCATAACTTTGGATTCTTGGAAAGTTCACCATTTTGTCAGATTTCATTTGTGATGCCATTTTGTCATTTTAACCTCAAACGACTTAATTAAGTAAAACAAGTTGTGTATCATATTATTTTTTCCTTGAAGCTTAGTATTTAGCTCGTTAAGATGTTGAGTCATTTTAACTAAAAAAGATAAATCACACGCCCAAGCATTGCTCTAAAAGTCTGCTACCAAGATCTCATCACAACTTTTAATAAAGAGAATTGTCTCTTGATGCATCATACATTTTCAGCATTTTTCCAGCACTAAGCCAATAAACTTGTGTAAAATAAACAACATTGGTATACTAAGAATCTAATTCTGACAATAATCATCGGAACTGACAATGAGAGAGTCTTGTAGAACAAAAAAAAACATATTACTTTGACTACTACTTTCATCGCATGCACCATATTAAGATTTTTTGCACAAAGATTTCCTTGGTGTAAAATACAATGGCATGCAACGAATGATATTATTGCCCATGTTTTTGCAATCTGTTGCTAAATAGTTCACAACTCTCTGCTTCTTTCCCACCATCTTTTTAAATATTATCATGTAATAATTTTAGGTTCAAATTATACATTTCCAAGATTTTTTTCACTTCACAATAAATGTCTGAGCTTTGGTTGTATTTTTCATAGGAAATGATGCCAGCAATTCCTTTGTAGTGTTAAAATTTCAATCAATACCACAGATAAAATTTTAAAGCTGTGCATTGTCAGTAATATCTGTGCTTTCATCCATGGCCAATGAAAAGTACTAAAAATTCTAATATTTTTTCCCTCAATATTTTTTTCAGTGTCTGATACCATTTTTTCTGCTCTGCTGGATACTGGCTTACAATTAAGACTAATTTTTGAAATAGTACTTTTTTCTTTGGTAAAGCTATATTTGCCACTTCTCCCAGATTATCTTTAACTAGCTCCCCATCTTTCATGGTTTCTACTCAACTTGATCAATGAAATTCCTGACTTTTTCCCTGATTTCCCCTAATCATTTCCTAAAATTCCCAGCTTAAAAGTATGCCACACCCTTGCCCCCACCCCTTTTCACCCACCCTGCTCCCATGTTTTTCTATCAATCTTTTTCATTAATAATACATTTTTAAATTTAAATAAACATTTTTTTATTTGTATTAAAATAGTCTATTAGGAATTATAAAATTATAATATATATTACACAGCTACAAACAAAATATTAAAGTTTGAATCACATTGTAATTTACTGATTTCATGATTATTATATTTCATATTTTGAGTAAATATTTTCCTGATTTTTTTTAATATACCAAATTCCATAAATTCAGGGTTTTTTTCCAAACCACTTTAAATTCTCTGCTAATTCCAGTTTTCCTAGACTTTCCCTGTTGGTAGACAGCCTGATTTGTATGTCTTCATTTTTATGCTGAAATTTTAGATACAACAAAACTTGCTTGGACTGCAATTTCCAAGTTGTTAATCACATTTCAGAATTGGCTTCTTAATTTACGTTGCAATTCTTTTACCTTATCCTTTCTCATCTGTCCAGTTCACTCATTGTATTTGCCATGTTTTGTATCTTAATGTCTCGTCATGTTATACTCCTTCATTACACCCACAGTTTCTTTACAAATTAAGAATGTTGTTTTGCCGTTATATTCTATAAAAATAACTCTCGCTCCATACCTCCTGAATCACATGGTACTCGGCAGTCACTTTGTGTTTTTTTACATACACTGGCGTAAAATGTTTGAAAAAAATAATGCCAAGTCTGTCGGGTCAGCAACAACAATAACGGGCATATTGCCGTCAACTGACTGAACCCACATTATGAGAATTGCTGATACAGCTCGCACATCTGTAGACAATAGTCCTCCAATACTGCAAAACTGTTACTACCACCTAACCTAGATATAGCAGCGATCATTTTGTTGTTTTTTTTACGTCAATAATGTAAAATAATTTAATCCACAACAAATCTACAAGAAAATTTAATGTTCTGGGTGGATTCCCGAACACAATTTTATATTATTTCAATTTTAAAAACTCTTCTCGCAGGCCACAGGTTGTGCATGGCTGTTCTAGAGCCATCCAAATTTCAAAAATTTGGTAGTGAAGGTAGCCTATCCTCCAAATAGTTATTGGAGGCGTTTAGTTTTCAGACCACTTCAATTAGCTTTTAGAGGCGTCCAATAATCAAAATTGCCAAGAGAATACTATTATTCCAAATAATTTCCGATTCTGAAAGCACCCAACTGTACAACATTTTCTGGAAGAAGTCAACTCTAAATAGCTTTAGATACTTATAACTTTCAAAGATTTTCCAGGTGAGGCCACTTCATATAGCTTCTACAATAGGCATACAATTTTTTTTAATCCAAATAAAGCTAAAAGTTTTTAAAATGTGTGGAGGAGAATTATTTCAAATAGCTTCTAGAGGAGTCTGTAATTTTTTTAAAGTTGGGTTAGAACCACACAAGATAGCTTCAAGGGGCATCCAAATATCAAAAGGTTTGCGAGTGATGGCCGCTCCAAATTGCTTATAGAGAGGCGTGAATTTTTAGAAAATTTCTGTATGAGAGACAATCCAAATATCTTCAATATATTTGCCGATATAGGCTCACAAGGCCCCGTTTCTTCATCAGGGTCAAACCCCCTATAAAAACTCTTTTTTGTTAATTCCTTCCCTAGACAAATACATTCCCACCCCCACTGAAGTTGAGTAGGACAAAGAAAAGTCTGCGCTTCCCCCCTAGTATTGCGCCCAGTTTGAGCCCCTGGCAGGCCTGCTCATAGAGGATAGTTTTGGTTAGTTTTAAATTACAAGGCAAATTTAAATAAACTGTAAATTTAAAACCGCATTCTTAAGGTAAGTAATTACAATTGCTCATTTTTATAAATTCTACCACTAAAAGTTACAAAGCCGATTGAGATAGGGTTCCTGCTATGGTAGGACCTTTCCTTTGAAAGTGAGACATTAATGATCATTGGGTTGTGTACTGTCTGTTATAGAATTAAGCTAGTTCGTAATCTATTTGCTGAAACATTCAGTTTATTCAGTTGTGAATGCTTAATATCCCAAAAAAATTTTTTTAAAAATAACATGTTTTTATTTTTTAAATTATTTTTTTCTTCTTTTTTCTTCTTCTGTCTTTATCAACTCCAATAGTTAGCGAAAGTTTGATTCTTGGATCAGGGAAAAGTTGGTTGTTTTTCCTCTTATTTTGTGGCTACAATTTTAGACCTGTTTCGTTACAATTTTTAAATGCACAATTTTTTACAGTCAAAAGCTTACCAAATGTTGTTAAATCTCTTGTTAAGTATTATTGTTATTTCTTTGAATTGCATACAATTACTAAATTGTAATGAAAACTATCAAAATACCAGTTAATAAAGGGGTATATCAGCATTATGTGTATTACAGGGTGGCTGGCTACTGATTAGGAAAATGGAATTAGGCTGGAATTTTGCACATTGAGGAAAAAGCTGAGAAAAATGCGTAAATTTTGCCATCTGTGCAGAATTTAGGGATATTAAGAACCTCATGAATTTTCCCAAAATTGATTTTGTTTTAAATTTAAATAAATTTAACTAATAGACATTAATCATTGACATGGTTGTGAAACAGTCTGTCAGTTAATCTAATTACACCATTTGCACATACTGTCATATTCAAATATGAAGATAAGTTTTTTAACATTCATATTAATATATGTCAAGTCGAGTGATTTGCAGCTGTTACTTTTTATAAATCATATCAATACATGTAAAATATTACTAAGTTTGTAAATTAACATCACTGTTGACCTCATAAAAATATATTTGTATTTTATAAAAGTTTATTCCTACCAGAATCCTATTCTATCTAGTTCCCCTGTTTTCTTTGTGAGGTGTGGTGGTAGAACATCCCTGGGAAGGAGTGCCAATCTCGCACCCTACTCCCCATTCTGGAATGAATTTGACCCTTCTTTATTTATTTCCCTCCTTGTTGATATTGTCGAATATTAAGCTGAAAGATGGTCTTGTCTCAAAAGCTTGTTGGTTTTCTGGGAGGATAAGGGTAGAGTGGATAGGTGGGGGAAAGGAGAGAAAAAAGGAGGGTATGATTGTCTGTTATTAGTGCTCTTCCGCTAAATCCCAAATAAACTCTTCCCGGCCAATTACTCCTTTGGAAGGTGGTATTGGTGCAAACAGGAGTTTTGAGATATCAAGGGGACCTCGAAGTTTGGTAGGCCGCTGTGGAGTTTGGGAGTGGAGTGGTCTTTGAAAGAGAGAAATTGAGTAACGGGGAGGAGTCAGTGTGAATTGATTCAGGTAGGGGTGAAAATCAAATTCTCTGAAGGTATGTAGGATGGGCGTTCGATAGAGGACTTGTTATTCTTGATGTGTTGCCCTCATCTGGTTCTGGTCGTGGGCATTCCAGGACCCAATGCTCTTCTGATGTCAGAGGTATGAATTTTATGGGGGTTTCGCTCAGTGGAGTGGAGAGTTGGTAGGGACTCGCCGCACTGTGCGACCCTAGAGTGGGGCTGTAAGGACCCACAAAATGATGCGACCGTAGAATGGGGATGTAGGGACTCATCAAACAGCGTGACCCTAGAGTGGGACTGTAGGGACTCACCAAACAGCGTGACCCTAGAGTGGGACTGTAGGGACTCACCAAACAGTGCGGCCCTAGAGTGGGGCATTGTAAACTCATCAAACAGCGTAACCCTATAGTGGAACTGTAGGAACCCACCAAACAGCGCGACCCTAAAGTAGGACTGTAGGGACTCACCAAACAGCGCAACCTTAGAGGGGGACAGTAGGGACTCATCAAACAGCGTAACCCTAGAGTGGGACTGTAGGGGCTTACCAAACACTGTGATCCTAGAGTGGGGCTGTAGGGACTTACCAAACACTGTGATCCTAGAGTGGGGCTGTAGGGACTCACCAAACACCGTGACCCTAGAGTGGGGCTGTAGAGACTCAAAAAATGTTGCGATCGTAGAGTGGGGATATAGGGACTCATCAAACAGCGCGACCCTAGTGAGACTGTAGAGACCCACCAAACAGCGTGATCCTAGAGGAGGCCTGTAGGGACTCATCAAATAGCATGATCTTAGAGTGGGACTGTAGGGACTCATCAAATAGCATGACACTAGAGTGGGGCTGTAGGGACTCGCCATCCAACGAAACCCTGGAGTGTGATTGTAAAGATTAAAATGATTATTTATTCCAACAGAGTTTACTCTCTTTCTCTTTCTTTCACCTTGTTTGATCCTGTACATTCATATACTTAAATTAAAACAAACTTTGACTTTCAGTATATAATAAAACCAAGGATACAAAGGGATGCATGTACATATTTATATGAAGACCTCCAAACTTTTAGAAGAAGCTTTGGTTGACAAAATTCCTGTCCTAGGATGATCTTACAGTCTCTCCTTTGGGAATGGTGGCTCTCAGGAACTTGTCCGCGTTGAGTTGTTGGTGCTTTCTAGTCGTGTTGCTCCTAGGCGTCGCTGGCTCCCTGTCCTGCCTTACTGATTACGACATGGTCTTGTTCTTGCTGTGATAAAAGGGACATCTCCAGGGGGTTGGTTGCAACCGTATTGTTGCTCGGGGCCAGTTTCTGTAGCTAAGCTGCCACAATTGCGAGGTGGAGAATAATAGGGGTAGAGAGGCGTTTAAGTTTTTAAGTGCATTCAATTTTATTTTTTAAAAAGATGTAATTTTAAATAGTTTATAGGAGTATTTAATTTTCAAAACATTTTCATGGGGATACAACTCTAAATAGATTATAGGAGCATCCATTTTTCAAAAATTTGCTGAAAGAGGACTACTCTAATTCTATAAAATATTCATGATGAGACAACTTCAAATAGCTTCTAAAGGCATCCACTTTTCAAATATATGACTGGAAAAGCCCACTTTAAATAGATTCTGGAGCAGTGGTTCTCAAAGTTATGTTATTGCTGATAAAAAAAATCAATATATAGTGTTTCATTCAAAAGAATTTAAAGAGTTGAATAATTAATGAGGATCTTAATCGTACCGTTTCTAACATAAAAGTTCATTTTCTGGCTGAATAAAGGGAAAATACACATTTTCTGTCCAACTGAGAGAAGTCTCTGAGCATGCCCGCAATGTTGCCAACTTGCACATTCATTGTGCCCTGAGCAAAAAAGATTGAAAACCATTCTTCTATAGGCATTCAAATTTTAAAAATTTCCTGGAGAAAGAGCATTCATTCTATATCTCTTCTTAAGGAATATAATTTTCAGAAAATTACTGGGCAAGGACCACTAAATATCTTCTAAAAGTATTCGCATTTCAACAAATGTTAGGGTATAGAACTACTCAATAGCTTCTGGAGTAAATTTTTCAAAATGCTTTTAGGTGCATTAAATTTTAAAACATTTGCCAGGTTAGGGTCTCTGGAACCCCCTTTGACTTGTAAAAATAAGATTTTTTTAAGCCTTTTTTAATACCACGCAGATAAGGTTCCACTGCCTCTGGGTATAACACACTTTTCTACTACCTTACTGTTTAACAGCAATCCTACCGTCAATTCATGTTTGAGTATTAATCACAATCACAAGAAGTGTTGACTAAAAATAACCTACTTATTAACAATACTTGCTCAAGTACTAAAATTTGGCAGTGTGTTCAACACCTCTCTTTGGAAAACATTCATTTTGAAACATTTATTTAAAATATCGCTATTGGAGGTAAAGTCTTTTTAAAAATCTTTATTCTGGGATTTTATTCAATAGTTTAGTGGCCACTCTGTATTACAATATTCAAATATGTATGTATTAAAATTCTCTTAAAGTTTGACTCAGAAATAAATTATTTTATAGCTTCATTTAAAAAATTTACATTTACATTATTTAGTCTTTGGGTGGTTGTTCTGTGCATTTATGATTTAACTTATAGGTTTATATTGTTTATAAGCTTTATATTTGATCATTTTTTATTTCTTTTGGGTAGATTACACTGTAGCCCTGTTTTTACAAATAGCATTCCAGAGTGTTATTCTTAAGAAAAATGGCTAAACTGCAGCTGAGATATTTAACATGTCTTCATTTGTTTTGTTTTTTTATCATTTGGATAAACAATGTCGGCAGTTAACAAAAATTATATTTATTTTAATTAGTTTTTTAATGCTACTCTTTTGATTATTTTTCCAACACACATTTAGAATTTCATCAAGAAAACATCATGAAAGTCTAATATAATCTTTGTACTTTTTGTAACTTTTTAAGTGGAGCAAAAGAAGTTAAGATAAAGTTCTAATTACAGTTGAAGATTTTTATTAGGGTTTTTCCTATTATTCAACTACTTGAGATACTTCAGGTTAAATAATTAAAAGCACAGATTTATTTAGCTTGAGTAAACTAAATATAAATCTGAAATACTCAATTTATTTTAACAAAGATACTAAAATTAGTTTCTTGTTATTTTATATATTAATGACACCATAGCTAGCTATGCCTTTCATGTTATAAGATTATTTTTTTTGTAAAATATAACAAGTTTCAGACCACTGCCCTAACTCAAAGCAGCACATTCTTTCACTCATAGATGCATGGGCTGCAGTACTTACATGTCTTTTGACTGTTTCACAACAATGCCACCAGTACTAACATGTCTCATAGGAGTCTGTGTGTGACACAACAATGTCACCAGTACTTACATGGTCGGGATGCGGTTGAGACAATATAAACAACTGTAGTATCACTCTTGGATAACCAAGGGAACAAATAACACACTATAAAGTAAAACTCAGGGCCTGGATTCACTAACGAGTGCAATTCTAGTCCAGCGCAAGTCTAGAAATGGCACAACTTTGCACCCAAGATACTCCCAAAGATGCACATTATTATTTGCTCTATTTCTGTATCCACTAAATAAGGCACAAACTGGTGGAAAGAATATAGTGACGTCACCATAAACGTCAATAATTGCGCTCTTTTCAACCAATTGTTGCGAAGAATTTACTTTCAAAGTCAAGGCTACTTTATTTTAAATCTTTAATGAAAATGACAGCAAATACAAAGATTTCTAAACATTTAACTCATAACTAGCAATAAAATTAGAAGTGGCCTCTTTCTGGATGCTTTACAAAAACAATATTAGTACATTATTAGTTTAAAGCTTAAGTTCCATTAATAAAACATTTAGAAAAACTTTAAAACATATTTTAAAGCTTTACTAACCACCATATTTAGTTACGAGATGTCTTTGGACTTGGAGGAATACAAACCTCTTTGGATCTAGACAAAAATTATACAGTTCGTCGTTTTGTTTGGTAATAATGCAAGAAATGCCACTGCCTTGTTTGCATACCATTATTTAAATTGAAACAAATTTTGTGCTGGACAGATGTATGTTATTTTAATTTCTTTATTATTAATTGGAGTACTGTTTGATAATTAATTGTATTTTATGCCAATACGATTATGCCGCCATTTAAATTTATTGAAGTGACAATCATGATTTAATAGTTGCGCCTACTCTTCAGTGGTGGCAAATAAAAAGTGCAACTTTGCTCTCAAAATGCGTCTGCTTCTTTTAGTGGATAGGCATTTGGGCACAGCTTTCAAACTTGCGCCGTCACAACTATTAGCTCCCGTTAGTGAATCCAGGCCCAGGTGTTACAAAAGCTTATCAAAGCTTTTTTTTTTTTTATCACTGCATCTTACTACTAGTTAAGGTCTTAGCTAAGCTGTTGATCTCGTGGTCACCTTGTAACTCCTTGAATATAAATATAAAGTTTGGTTGGGTATGATTTTAGGATATGGATGGGTCTGTATAATAGAATAGTATGACCCTAACCTTAAATCACCAATGTTTGCCATTGTTTGCAGAAGACAGCAAATACTAAAGTTTAATGTAAAGAATTGTGCGGTTCAGCAGAAAATACTTTTCCTTTGGATATATTGGTCGATTTTCCAGCCGGTCTGTGAGTCGAGAATGTAATTAAACAAATCTATAGAATCATATTTCATAATTTATACTTTTAGGAGGACAATTGATACATGAAACATTTGCTATATTGACACAAAACATAATAACGAGTGCATCGCCTTCTCCAATGATGAAACTCAATACAAAGTTTGATGCCAACTACATGAGTGGCTGAATGCACAATATAATAAGAGTGAAGCCACACTCACAATCAACAACAACCACCCCTAATTACGTCTTCAACAACATTACCCCCACCCTGAAAATTTTCAGAAAATTGGAAACATTAAATGAAAACCATGAGGTAATAAACACAATGCACAAACAAAGTGATTAAAAAAAATCCTACTGTGTAAGAAAGGTCCAATATACGCCGGACCTTGTTCTGACTTTGACAACCCTCAGTGCGCCATTCTTCCCTGGAAAGGCACCCTTCACTATTCCTAAGAACCATTGAAGAGGTGTATTACCATTGAAGAGGTGTATTGTCATGCATGAAAATGACAAAAGTACCTTTTTCTATGGGAACGGACTCAATAATCCACTTGGCACTGGATTGCAAGGTATACAGGTACTCTATTTACTATCTCTTTCAGTGGTCCTGAATGATCTGGTCGGCAAGTTGAAAATATTACAGATGGTTGAGGAGTTCACCAGTCAAGTCAAATGCAGGCGGGTACTCAAACGTAGAGCCGGAGTGGGTATGATGCAAGAATTAGGCGCACAGCTCCAACAAACACAATGGTTGATTAATTATTCAAGATGGCCTCAATAAGGACAGTTTTGAATTATTCTTGAGTCAAAATTGATTTCCTATAGTATGTCTGGTACATAGCAAATAAAGCCAAAAAGCTGCACTTTTTGATTGGAATATGCCACTTTCTGTAGTCATATGTGATGTATAAAGAGACCTTTTCAGATAGAGAGCCACTTGAAAATCCGTGCGGGACACCAAAATGGCGGCCATTTAAGGCCGCCATTTTAGTGTTCTTAATTCATTTGTATCTCAGCTTCTAATATTCCGATTTAAGGTTGTTTTGTTTTGTTTGAAAGCTCTTGCTAAGAAGAAACTAAATTGTCATCATATATTTATCTCTAAGCCTTAAGGCTTCCCCACAATTTAAGAATTTATGAAAATTTCACTTTTCTAAAAAATTTCATTGCTAACTATCTTTTTATTGTCCATAATATCTCCTTTATAGTTGATATAAAAAAGAAAGAGCATTATTTTATATTTCCATTGATATCAAGAAATTCTGTTTTAATAAACTACTTCTTGAAAAATTACTAGTCAAATGAAACTAGACTTTAGTTTCTAATATTTCGTTTACTTTACTATTACAATAAGATAGTAGCCTATATGTTTACAAAAATGTTTGAATGATAGGAATGCTCCTGCAAATTAACTTCTTCTTAACAGCTTAAATGTTTCTAAATTAAGTTATCCTCTTCCTCATTTTCTGAATCATAACTGGAATAAAGTAATTATTTTTATATAAACTCTTAAAAAGTTAATAAGTAAAGATATTAGTTTATCTAAAAGTATTTTTGACGCCTGGTATTTGAAAGAGAGTCTACATACAGAAGATGTTGGATGCAAAAATAAATATAATGATCTTGAAAGTGATGGAATTATGGAAGTTTAGAAATTCTCAACTAAGCACATGCCTTTTATTGTATTTATTGCCGCATTTTTGACCTCCAGTGCTTGAACAGGAGCATCGTGTACAGCATTCAGAGCAACTGCACTTAACCAATTCTCTACAAGCTGCCCAAATAGAGGGCAGAGAAGACCAGACTGGCACCCACTCCCCTGCAGCTCTGGTCCATCCCCATCCTTCTGGTCCTGGAATTTTGTTCATCATTGAGCAGGCACGACCCCAGATTTTTCCTGCCTGATATGCTGAACGGAGACAATGCTGCCTTAATGCCTTTCTATTTGGGGGCAAACTTGATAGACTGCAACTTTTTAAAGTAAAGAGAAGCTTTCTAACATGATCGACTGAGAAGTCTTCTCCATCTTTGTAGTAAAGCAAAACAGTAAACTTCTCCAGAACTTGAAAAGTCTCTTTAGAAATAGACTCTTTTGATAGTGATATAGCTTGGAAGTCTTCCTTCCGTAGCTTCAGAAAATGATTTCCAGACTTTACAGGTAATCTCTTTCCCTTTCATGGCAAATGATGAAGTTACATCTGATCCTGTAAATGCATGGAATCCTCTCAAGGCAGCAGCTTTATCTTCACCTACACTTTCAAACATGGCATTAATGCTAATGTACCTCTGAAACTTCCCAGTTCCAAAGAGAATCCACATCTTCTGAAGACCAGCAACTTTGAGAATGGGAAAAAAAGAGATTGCCAGAACAACTACATCAGTATCTACTGTGCAAATAATGTTTTGCTCCATGCTCAACATGATCTTTAGCATGTAGGAAAATCCTGCCATCTGCTTCTTCCTTTTGTCTGTATTCGACTCTATCAATCAAAGTTTTTCCCAATTGAGATGAATAAATAATGCCATCAATCTCAGTAATGATGTGAACCCAATCAAACTTCAAAAGTATTGGTTTTATTCTGATCGCAGCAGAGGAAGTTATTCCAATTTTGTGGTAACATATTTCCTTGTGCTACTTGGCTACAGATAAGTTTTTCAGTAAGTATCCCAAGAAATGTGTATTCTTTTTGCATGAAACCTCTCGGCATCATACAGAATCCTGTTTTTGAATCCTGTATCAGAGTATTCTCCAAATGTCCGTGACGTTTTGGGTGTAAGAGCATGTACTAGTGCAGCTCCATCGTAAATTATTGTGTCGCAGAATCCTTCAAACTTTACCGGATCAATGGATTTTTCCAGGATTTTAAGTAACTGAGATTTCTGACATGATTGCAGAACACCATTTGAGAAAAGAGAAGGTGGAGCGCTGGTTTTTTCATGTTCAAAAAGCTTGTTGATTGGTTGGGTTTTTCCCCCCCCTCAAATCCAAAGAACTTTGGTCCCATTTTTCTGCAATGGAGCAAATACACTCACTTTTGCTTCCTTACTCAAACGTTCTTTCACATAGTTGCTGTACAGTTGTAAGGCTTTTTCTTCAGCACCTAATAGAGCTTTAACTCGCTCTTTATCCATTATATAACCTTAGTGTCCCAAACCACAAGATCACAGGAGTTTAGCTCAAAAGGATTTCTGAATTCATGAATATGAATGAATGAATATGATGTGCATTGGCCGAGTTTGATAACAAGTGTTACAAGAATGGACTCTTGTTCTAATCAGTGTGCGGCTGAATGTTATCCAATATCAAAGTCTCAGCATGGACAGTAGTAAATTGATATATTGGTCAATAACTAAATCCCTTTGAGGACAATATAACATTCCAAGGGTAAGTGGGCGTTCTGGAGCCTACTCCCCACCCTGAGCAATCCATAATGTAAAAACGGATCAAAGTGATGAAGCTTAGTGATGCTGATGGGTTTTCCTTTGCATAGCTTCCATATTTTATCATAATAATGCTGAGCTTGGATAAGATATCAACAGGATTATACTCACCCCGAATATGTCTCCAATGCTGCGCCCCTAGATTATCATGAATCTGTGCGATGCGATTGCTGATAAATTCCTTCCAATTTTAGAGATCAAATTGAATCCAGTGAAGAACAACCTTTGAATTTGTAAACATGATGATGTTCAATGTTAAGAGAGTGTGACATTTACTATAATTATCAATCACAAAACACAGTAGCTTAGACAACAAAAATGCAACACATAGCTCTAATCGTGGGACAGTAATTATTTTAGTAGGAGTGACTTTAGATTTTGCATAGAGCAATTTTATTTTTACAGGAAACTCATGAACTTCAGAGCAGAAATAAATGCAGGCTCCTTATGTTTTACCAGAACTAGGGACAAAAAATGCAGACAGCGACTGCTAAAATTTTGCATTTGGTGCATGTTTGATCAAAAACTTCAACAACACAACTAAAGGAATCACATAATGTAAGCCATTGTACCCCAAGAACTTTAGTACTGCAATCCTTATCAAAAGAGAAGGAATGAGGAAGATGAGAACTCTCAGGAACACTCATCATAACATTTTCTGAATTGAAGCGCCATTTAGTTAATAATACAAAACCTGCTAATTTCAAACATATAAGTGAGCTGATTGTAAAGAGTATGAAACTCCAATTCAGTGTCAACAGAGCTGGTCACATCACAACTTCAGCAGCTGTCGGATGACTCTTCCTCTCTTGGTTGGCCAAAATGCTCACTACCTTTTGAGTTAGATTTGGCGCACTAGAAACACCAAATATGACTATATTAATTTCATAAACTTCAAATGGTTCAAATGTAGTGGTTCTCCAAATGAAACGATGAAACAGTCTATCTGATAGCACCATCCAAATTTGCAAAAACATGCCAATATCAGCAATAACTAAGAAACTAAACAATCTAAAATGAAGTAATATTAATACTATATATGCTTGCAACTTTGGGCCTACAAACAGCAATTGACTAAGAAATTATTAAGAGTTACTTGGTGCATGTACATTCCAAACAATTCTATGTGGAATAGATAATAGATATGTGACCAGGACGGTGAACTCTGTGATGCAGCATGAAGTAACTCTTTAGAAAGTGTTCACACCTCTCCAATGCTGAATATAATGCCATCCCTAATATACTCATTCATCAAATCAAGTATAACTTTAGTACTTCAGGAGTTTCGAGAAGCCTATGCTGCAAAGATAAAAACTTGCTGACAGCACTCACCTTTGAGGTACCAAAGTGATCAGCAGATCAACTGAAAGGAAGACGAACTGTGACTCTACTGTAATCATCTTGTATGTACACTTCTGTGAAGAAAGATTCACATTGAACGTCCTCATGATGGGCAATTTCTCGATGTGGAACCTCTTCTGGCCTCATATGATTCAACTAGAGAATTTAAAGATGTCAGGATGAATAAACAAACTCACCAACGTTATAGTGGCGACTTGACTCACAATGAAATATCCAATAGCTGTTTCAAGAGCCACAGGAGCCCTCGACACTTCTTCTTATCAATGATAAGCGGCCATAATTCAGCTCTAATCAACATACCTTGCGGTTCAAAAAGAATTTCATTGGTGAGAATTAGATTCTTCAAGTGTGAAAGTTGATCAATGAAACATAAGTGGTTGGAAGAAAACTGGTGAGATGATCAACCACAAATGCATGGTCAACAAAATTTTGACAAGGATTTAGCTTTGAATAAAAATTCATAATGATAGAATACAACCTTTGACCTTGGAATGGAACATTTCCATTGGGAGAGCTAGCATAGCACGGGCCTTGCATGTAATTAAATGAGACATAGAGTCTCCATCCATCAAACTATAGAGTGAATGTATTACACCATTGTGATCTTGAACTAGTACATTTACAATACCTACAAAAGTACAGAGGTTAGCCTGTGCATCTACAAGCAGCATCAGAATCGAGAGGTTCCTCTACTACAAAAGAATGCTTTGTGTCCTGTTAAAAGTGGGAGCGCACGCGTTACCAATATGATTCATTCCACTTAATTGTTTAACCTGCTCTATCACAAAATTCACAAAGTTTTCAAAGTTTGGAATAGTTTTGGAACATCGAGTATTTTCAAATGCTGTAACATTTGTGGAATTTGGCTTTTTTAAAGCTATATACAAAATAATAATGTCAGATAGATCAGGAATGTGTAAAGGTGGACGTGCATTGAAAGATACAACAAAACTCTCCAAGAATGAATTAATAGATTTTTCTGATTAAATATTAATTTTTTTAAATTGCATAGTTTTACCAAGGTAGATGGAAGTTGGAGCCTGTTTATCCTCCCACTTGTTTTTTTAACCATTTAATAACAACTCATAAGTCTCTACTGTGGGAAGGACAGAAAAACATATCAATTTAGCAGGACCTTGTAGGCTAGTAACCAAATAATTAACTTTGTCTAAGTATGTTAGAGATTTGTGATCACATCTTACTACCCATTCGGGTTGTGCACCTATGTACTAATTATGATAATGTTTTTAGGGATTATGAAGGCTATTCTTAGAGGAAGTATACCTGAATTTGCATGGAGAGCAAGTAGAAAATAATTTTAGAAAAAAAATTGAGCACACCCGACCAAGATTCAAACCTCGATTTCACTGTCATCAGCAGTCTAGTCTACGTCGAGAGTAACACATTAGATCATCTGGTAACCAAAGCGAGTGCTTGAATGGTTAATAAGATTGTGCCCATTCTTCTGGAACGCCAGTAAAAGTGGGGACAATATGTCTTAACATTTGTAGTGTAACGCCCCTCAGTTGCAGCTGGTTGCATAATTGAAACAAACCTGTCTTTATTTACAAATATAATTCTTCACGTGTTATAAATATGCTAAAGCTAGGTACATAATCTTTGTTTAATTCCAACTACAACTCACTAATTTTGTCCAAAACTAGTATAAACTCACAACATAAAGTACTGATTGATCTCACTTTAGCACAGAATTAATTAAGTACTGTCTAATCTTAAGCTCCTTTTTTTCTTTTGAATTTGGATTTTTAACTGCTGTAATATTTTAGTAGTCATATTTGCGGTGAAGGTGCAAACGATGGAAATCAATGACAAAACAATGCACTTAATGATTATGAGAAGACTGAAGCTAAATACTGATNACAATATAAAAGTACAAGTACAGGAACTTAATGGAGAGAGGTGGTATGATAGTGTTTTATTTCTCAGAATAACTTCATGTGACTAAGCCAATAACTGGATTGAACAAACGTCACCCCAACTTAGGATATGGTCAACCAGGATACCTTAATAAACTTAGGCTGCAGAACAAGGCACAATAAACAAACAATGAAAGACATAGTCAAAGCACAAGTGCCATAAGGGCGTAATCTAATGCTTTGCTTGATATCCACAGACCAATTTTAACCCTACAGGGAATAGTCACTTTTCTAGAGCCTGAGCTTTCCCAACTTGCCTAGGGATACATCATGGTTTAACATATAAGTTCCGTGAAGCGGAAACCAGGCTATAAATAAACTCTAACAATGTTCAACATCTCGCCAACTCATGGCCTTCCTAAACCATTAACAAATGATTTCAATGCAATGATTAGAAACTAATCACCATAACAGATCCTTTAATCAAACGATATGAAGATTGCAATAGTTAAACAAAACTCTAAACCAATATTCTAACAAACATTATTTACAAAACTCGACCCTAGTGTTAAAGTGTCCCGCCATCTCGTGGCAATAATACAGACATAAAAATGAAATTAAAGTTACGTTACTTATCTATGAATATCAAAAGGTTAGCCCTCTAACAGCAGCAATGCCAATTGCCTAGAAAACATACTATATGAAATATACATTGACATTAAATTGTTCTGCCATCTAGCGGCGACTAACTTAGTTGAATTGGAATATGTCCACTCGGTAATTTACACTGTCTTTCCAAACACAAGATGGCCGCAGCCCACATGGCTGCACCAAGAACTAACCGTTAAGTGGATGAAACAGAAACTATACTAATTATAGCTCGAAGTAAAAATACCTCGAGAGAAAAGCAAAGGTATATTTTTCCAGGCGTGGTCTTCAGTTGTTGCCTGGCAGTAGACCTGTGTCTCACGCAGTTGCTGCAATAAAAACAATTGGAGTACTGCTCTTAAATAAATAACTGATGGAACAAAGGACACACTATAAAGGAAAATTAGAGTGTTAATGAAGCTTACTTAATCTGTTGATCTCGTGGTCACCTTGTGACTCCTTGAATATAAATATAAAAATTTAGTTGGGTATTGGGTATAGTTGGGTCTGGTATGGCCCCAATCTGAAATCACCAATGTTCGCTAGAGACAGCAAATATGGAAGCTTAATGTTAAGAATCGAGTGGTTAAGTGGAAAATACTTTTTCTTTGGGTATATTGGTCAAGCTTCCAGCCAGTCCACGAGTCAAGAATGCAGTTAAACAAATCCAATTAAATATCATTCACAATTTATACTTATGTTCAGGATGACAATAACACTTTGGTTAAAACACAATAGATACTAAATGCATACACAAAATACTGGTTATATTGACAAAAAAAACTAAGTGGCGGGTGATCTCCTTCTACATTGAAACTTAATACAAAGTTTGATGCCAACTGACCTATCTATATGAGCAGCTGAATGCACTGTTCAACAATAGAGAAAGGGAGAAAGGAAGCCACACTCACTCTCAACAATAACCACCTCCAGTGGTATCTTGCACAACCAAATAAGATGGCCACAACACATAGAGACCTGTATGTCACACATCATCACCAGTCATAGTATACCTCCTAGGAACCTGTCTGTCAGACGTCACCAGTCATAGTATACCTCCTAGGAACCTGTCTGCCACATGTCACCAGTCATAGTATACCTCCTAGGAACCTTTCTGTGGGTACATTGAGAACCCCCTCTGAAGCGATGTTGTCGAGCTACCTTGCGAGTTCTAGACTAAGGTACATCAGGATAACTTTACAGTGTACATGTCATGGAAAGAACAATCTGAAGCAGTAAGATTAATTTTATTTTTATCTTTGAAAAAATATATATGGTAAAAAAAGGAGAGAAAAAATTGGGGTCCCGAGCCAGCAGTGGGTTTAAATACATTATAATATAACACATGGAGTGGCCCAATTTAGGCCTAAATCTGACTCTCTTTCGTACCGAGAGAGTACTATCAGCAAATAACTGTGCAATTGCAGATAACAGTGACCACATCCAGCCGAGCCTAGAAAGTGTTCATTTATACAACATGTACAATTATCACTAAAATGAAATTCATTTACAATTAGTATATTATATCAGAATTCGTGAAAGAAGAGGGAGCCAAACAATTTATATTAAAGATTGGAATCAAAGATTGTAATTATGTTTACTTCATTTTAAAAAATTATAATAATCCAATAAGTATTGATGGAGTAAATACAAAGCACCTGCAATCTAAATAAAAAACATTAATTAGGGCTATGCTGATGTTAAAAAATAATCTTAAAATCAATGACATCAGTGGTGCTATATACAAATAAATAAGCTATTAAAAGCTATGAAATACAGTAAGTGAAAATGACTTAAAATTAATTACTAAAATGTTAGCTTTTTTAATTGAGTATGCTACATAAGAAAATGTGTTAGTGTTTCAATAAATCAGTGACTGATTCTTACTCATTATATTCTCCCGCAAATGAATAAGATTGAATATTTAACATTTTGTATATCAATTCACTATTTTACAAGAAAGATAAAATTACAAATAAAAGTGCAGAGTCAAAAACAATCAAATGTATTTGAAATTAACAGATAGGCAGGTATTAAAGTGGCTTAAATACTTTTTGTTAACATAATAGGCTTTTATGCTACATTTAAAGTATTTTGAATATTAACCAAGAACAGATTTAGTTGAGAAATTTTTTTCGAACTGTCCTTGAAAAAATAAAGAAGATTTTTCGAATATTCAATGAACAAAGTAGACAAACACAACAACGTTCACCATTTTAGATGATGTTTCAGAATGTTGTAATAATATACAGATAATTGAACTAGGATGTGTTCACAAATATATTTACGGACAAAAAAATTACCAAGCTACTAATAGTAAATCATAAAAAATAAAGTAAATAAAAATAAAATTACACTTAGTGACCATCTCTCTAACAACCATCTTTATATTGAATACCTAGCATCACAAATAACTCAAAACTAAACACATCCTACTGTGAAAACTATTGGTGTTAGAGGGATGAGTCTTATCTCAATAAAAATTAAGTTCATTATGTTATCTCAATAAAAATTAAGTTCATGATGATTATTTCGTACACTTACAGTACCCATTTATGTCAATTAGAAAAAAACTTTTTCACAAAGTGAAAATATGTCTCTAATAAAAATTGTATTATAGTTTTTTTCAAAACAAACCACTTAAAATATGAGAATGTTAATAAGACCATAAGGGTTTTGTAAATAATTTTGAAAAAAATATTGTGATAGTCAAATTATTTTCATAGACACAGTGAGTTATGTTTTGGGGTGTTCTAATAGTTGATCTTGGAAACATGATCTATGCTCACCTCGGATGATATTGGAACGTGTCATGAAAGGAAAGATAACTGAAACAACCTTCCCAACAACCATACATGTGTGCCACAATGAAACTGTGATGGAGGAGAAAGCGACATAGACTGCTATCTCCCTTCAATTACCTTTATTGAACTGATTGGTCTGCTACCTTGCATGGGCTTATAAGATTGTAAAAGTGTATTGGGGAGAAGTATAAACCTACATCCAACATATTTCCAAAATTTAAGGCATTTGAGCGAGTTAACATTTTTTACCATGGACCATTCTCCTTAAACTGAGTAACATTACCAACATATAGTTGATGGATGATAAATGAATGCTATACCGATTCAAAAAATACAAGGAACGCTTCTTTGAAATGAAGCTACATTATAGTGTTATAATTTAATGATGGAAATGCCGAGTCTCTTAACATTTAGTTAAATTTAAGGACTGATTATTTAAATTTAAAGTTTATTCACTCTACCTACTTTACATACATGTGAGCAGGTCTGAGACATGGATAAACACACTGAGTATCAACATAATAATTAGAAGGGTAATTAGTATCGGCCTTTGCCTGTGCTTGATGTTGTATGTTTTTGTATGCACTTAAGATTGTTTCTCGTATTATGTCATGTTATTACGTGGCTGACTGAACTTAAAATCATCTGCTCGCCACGTGCTTAAGACAGCATGTTTTATCAGAATTTTAATCTAGAATAAAGTATCACTGACCGCGAACAGTCAGCCAAGTATGGTAAACTAGACTCAAACAAGGCCCTTAAGAGTATATCGTATCATGGACAGGATAGCATGAGCTGTTAGCATAACCACTTGTTTATATGAAGCAAAATATTGCTGGTGAGTGGTTTGCGAGCCTGTCCTGCAAGAAACGGCTATTAAATCAAGCCCGGCACAGACTTCCATACTTACTCCTCATTGAGGTTTAAATGTCAGTTTTGCAAGTAATAATTAAACTCTGAATAGTGTTTAGTGTTTGGATTCGGAAAATATTAAATTAATTGTCAAGCACATATAGTTATTTCTGGTAATTAATTTAATGGTCACAATCACCATCCCCACTAAACTGTTTCATGATCTACGGTGTATTGCAGGAATGAGCCTGTTTGATCCACAAATAATTGTGTAAGGAGGGACACAAAAGTAGTAGCAGAGCGTAGTTAAAGAGCTAGTTAGTGAACTGGTTAGTTTGTATCATTTAAAAAATATGTTTTTTCTTTTTCAAAACAATGGCTTGAACTGACAGATGATTAGAAAGGGTTTTGTTTCGGTTCCGAGTCATAAATGTTTAGACCTGTCCACAAACACTTAATAATGTATATCTGAGCGTGCCATTAAAATCTTGTGACCCAATTTAACTCACCCAATTCAACCCACGACTACAAGAACGGCAGGTTCAACAATTTAACGACACCCGGAGTTTGATTTCTTGGAACTTTCATACAATATCGAAGACTAAGCTAAGTGAACTCTAGTTCATATAACGTTAAATATATGAAAATAAGTATTTTGATGTATTTTTTAGTAAGTTCGAGTATTAAATCTTATAAGAGTAGTGTTTCCCGCTTACTAAGGCTCTGTTTGACTCGCATCTAATCTAAAATCAATTTTCATGACCTTTAAAAATGTTGTGACATTCAAAATAAGCTGATGGAGACTAATCTAAGTATGTAATATATGTATATTTAAGGTGGTCATCCACGTTATGTAATTAAATTATAATATGTTTAATTAGTTTTAACTATGCTTTGTAGGATAATTCTGTGTTAACCGTAAGAGATTACAACATTTAAACCTGGAACAACTTAACCTAAATACAAAATGATTTGCACCAAGCAATTTAACAAGAACCCCAACGATTCTCGTCATATTGTGTTGTGGCAATTGTAGTATCAAATCTTTATGAAGCTTAGTTTAGAATAAATTATATATAATAATTAAATGTGTTTCATGGGCTGTAATCTAAATGAACATCACAGTGTCTATATATACTTTACAAAAAGGACACATTTAAAATTAAATGAAGGGAACACGACGCCTTAAGCAGTGCATTGTAAGCATATTGTGCTGCATTAATTTTCCCATAACTTATGCAATCTGGTAAAAGTGATTTTGTTTTCAAAAAACTATTTAACAAACATTTCTGACTTGATGTTGGCATGACTAAGCAACTGAAAATATAGGTACTTATAGTAATTAGCTTGTTAGGCTTGACTATATTTTATGCTTAGCCCCAATACTGCTAGATTGCTGACCCTATGAATGTAATATTTCTGGGACTGAATTCTAAAAAGGTTGTTAGTTTTAAACACCTTGATAATTAATCGCAATTAATTAATAGATTTGACTAAATCAGGTAACACTATCTCTGAAGCCAGAAAAACTTTCAGGGAATTTGTTTAAAATAACCTTGCCCAAACTGAATTCACTTTCATAATTTTGTGAGTGTCAATGATATTTGTAAAAATAATAAGAGCTGCGGACCAATTCAAGCTTGCACAGTAGTGATTAAACAGTTTAAAGCTCTAATTAGGTTGAGTTGTAAACACGCGGGTTTGGTGATTCCAGTGACACTGCCACCCATAATTGTATGCAATAAATATCCTGCATTTGACTACAAGTCAGATTATTGAATCCAATTATACTTTCATTTAAAAGCAAAACAGTATAAGAAATACATGTATATAATCTCTTATTTTCTCTCAGCGATGATTGTATTTCATTGCACGAGAAATAATATCAACGTAGTGGCCGCACCGATTTATTGCACTTAAACAAGGAAGGACTTATACTGTTAGCAAATGAAATTTTGCTTAGGGTTTAGTCCTGATACATAACTTATTTCTTGTTTGGTTTCATTTAAATTTACAACATGGAATACCCAGGCCCGTGCTATTTGTTCAAAGACGAATTACAATATGAATTAATAATACAGGGTATCAAACCCGAGAAAATGGTGGAGTCAATGTGATTCCAACTAGGCGATATTTTTGACAAGGAACAGGATGAGGGTGGATCCTTGGTTTTACAAGAAAGGATTTCTGCCTTTTCAGAAGAGTATCTGTTGCTATCCGAGAAACTTTAAAACCTGAAAACCTTGTTATCTCAATAAGACAAACACATCCTGTCTCATTAAAAAAAAAATATGGAGCACCTACATTCACTTAGGATCTAGACGCCATAGACTAGTAATAGAATCGGCATGTTTTTAAAACTTGACAATGTTCCCAACGAATTAGAATTGTTAATGCAATAGAGCTTCTTAAGAGTAAGAGAAAACACCATGAGGCATAATATTCTAGTCTAACCCCCTGTAGAAATTGTGAGTAATCCAAAACCAATACCCATTATAGAACCTCCTGTGGATAACTGGGCTTACATAATATTGAACTTAGTACAAAAATGGGATGCAAAGTTCGGTAGTCATTCTAAACTAATACATTTTCTGAAACAAATCCAGGGAAAAAAGTAATATTATAAGTTTTTGGACGACAACATGTTAACAACAATGTCGGAGTTGTTTGAGAGACCGTGTTCGCTTTGGTTACCTAACAATTACAGGAATTGGACAACCTCGGATGAGTTGCTCCGATTATTTCAACTTTGTTTTTCCCATCCAATTATCTTGAGGCGTTCGGTAAAAGGAAATATTGAAACAGGTTCAGAAACTTTAAAAAGTTTCACCCAGATGTACAGGACAAAAAGAAGTGAATGAAGTTTGGAAAGGCTATAAAAATGAAGCTAAATCTGACAATGAGATCAAGAGGATTGTTTTGAAGAGAATTGAGGATGAATTGCTGACAGCAACAAAAAAAATCCTAATCTGCTGGACTATTTTACTAAAGTAAGTCTTGATTATTATTTTATGATGTCAACTAAATTAGCTGAAAACATTGTTTTTGAAACATGTCATTCAGGGGCGTAGAAAGGACTTTTTCAGGGTTAGGGAGGGAGTGGTGGACATGAAATAAAATTCCTATAAATAGATGTAACATCTAGATTTTTATTGTAAATAATATTATTTTTTTTTACATATCATGTTCTATCTCCTGTGCCAAATTTAAACATTTTTATAAATTTTCATTTTTTTCTTTGTATGGGTAAACTATTTTTTAGTAAAAATACATGAAAATTTATATATATTTTTAATTTATAGAAAAAAAAGGGGGGTATATATCAATATCTCCCCCCTGTCCTGCATTCCTGAATGAAGTCAAAAGATTTAACAGGATTATGTTACCTTGACAACCCTATAGTTTGAGTTTTAATAATAGAAAATATTAGTGCAATGTAACATTAGCTCATTTTAAACATATTTGGGGGACTGTAAGATTAGGCTCGTTCAAACAGGGTCCTAGATTAAGCCTTTCTTTAATGAACACAGTACTTTTTTGATAGGATCACAGCAGAACATTTTAAGAAGATATTTGAGAATTATTTTGGTGGTATTGTAAAAATGACACATCCCATAGCCTTGTGACCAAGAGCAATTTATACTTTCCCGTGGCGGCCCTCTTAACATGAAAAAAAATATACCATATTTAGCTTAATTCTATTCTATTATTTACTGTTTTGCTATAAATTTGTTACCTTTTGTTTCATTGGTTTATATATCTTCATTTCTTTGTGAATTGCATTTTTTAGTGATGGTGATAAAATGTAATTAATAGTTTACGTGAATCACTTCTCAATTAGATTATTTCCAAGGTTAAGTTTTTGTGAGCCAGATTTCACAAATCTCGTAGATATATTTATTTATTTAGCACCGTGTCTTACCCGTTCGGGTTATACACTTAAGTACTAATTACGCTAATGGATTAGGAATTGTGAAGATTGAATTTAGAGGAAGTGAACTTGCATTTGCGTGGAGGGAGAGTGGAAAACCATTTAGGGAAAAACCACCCCTAGTTCACCCGACCGAGATTCGAACCTATACCTCCATGTCCTCAGCAGTCTAGCTCAACATTACTAGCGCGTTAGCCAACTACACCACCGATGCGGGTCATAGATATAAAATGAGTGATCTCTAATTTGTCAAAAGAATCTGATAAAAAAATTAATATTTTTTTCCACATTTATATTAGGCCTGCATAAAAAATTAGTCAAATGATCACATTCCACATAAAAGAGAACATTTGATCATTAATTTCTTAGGAATAAATAATTATCTAAGATATTTTTATTTAAAATTAAACATTTTAAATCAGCAAATCTTGAGAAAGGTGCTCTTAAGATTCGTCTATTAATTCTTTTTAATTTGAAAGTATAAATGTTATGTTTCAGTTGGCTTCCTCATCCAAAAAGGTAGGTCTGGTCTTGACAAACCTGTACCAATCCCAACAGGAAGTACCGAAAAGAAAATTCAACACCCAGTTAAAACTGAAAATGAGAAAGAAAAACTTAATTTGGAAATGCAACAAAATCTTTGAGCATGAAACCTTCACAAGAGTTTCTGTGAAAAAAATGTCGATGCTTGAAAAAAATCTGAATGCGTTGAATGCTGTTAAGGACTCTATATCAAGGAATGATGTTGAAAAACAGGTGTTAAAACTTTGTGAAGAGTTAAAAAATAAACGCCAATCATTTAAAAGAAAAAAACAAAATGCAGACTACCAAAAGAAATACAGGAACAACAAAAGAACAAAGCTTGAGGAAATATGTAGCGAAAACCCGGACATAAAAGTGTAGAAAAGGATCATCAATTGTTATTGAAAATCATTGTTAATATTGCCATCTTTGAAAGTGCAGCAAATGCTAGACTAAGGACTGAATCAATTAGAAGTGTAAAAAGTCTCAATGAACTGACATACGAAAGAAAATGGAATTTAACATCAGTCGTAGTGGAATGTACCCTCGTTTCTTCCAAGAAATTCTACAACTGTAGAGGGTCGAAGACATGTCTCAACAGTCCCTGTCAAACTTTAAACCGGCACAGGCAGATCACCACCACGGTCATATTACATACAATCACTTTGTGACAGCATCAATTCATTATCTGGAGACTCCAGCCACAATCCTTGGTCCAGCACAGGTACTCTTTCCATCTCAAGATGACAAGGCTCGTATTCCCACTGGCCTCGTAGTGGTAAACAAGCAAGCACCAATGCTTATGCATATGGAATATCGTGTTTCTTTACCTGACCACGACTGGGTGATTGCAGAACGTCATAAGTTCATACCATCCATGTATGCCAGTGTCGCAATTCACACTATGACATCTTAAAATCCTCATACAGTACAATTTGGATGGACTATTAATTGCTTCATATGCTCCAGGACGGAGTGCATTTAACCGAGTTTATCGTAAAATTGTGCTACTAAGTCGGAAGCTGGCTAGACTTATTCTTTCTCATGACCACTTTGGCTACCACCTAGATGACCGCGGTCATACCATAAATGATGATCTGGTGAAGTCTAACTTTGAATTTGCAGGGACAGAGGTATGGAACTCTATGACTATGGATGAACACCTAGTCCATGCTATCTATGTTGCACCTAGTGAAAATGAATTCCCAGTTGATCCAAAAGCTAGATGGTGCTCAGACCATTTCCAAGAAAGCCAGTATTTGCCACAAGTTGTCAAATGCCATGATTTGACTTGATCTCCTTCTCCAAGTAGTAGTCTATGCAGAGTACTCTCAGACCATTTCTTGCTCCCACCAGTAAAAATCAAGCAAACACCTCATGACTTGGTTGTAGGAGAGGAGGGTGAATTCCTTAATCTGAGTCTCCGCCTGGATCTCAATATTGATGTGACGTTTGAAGAAATTTTACAAGTTCCATATGCCTACTTCTGTCCTTTTGTAAAGCCACACCTCTCTTAAACAGGATCTGCCAGGAGTTTGGTTTTTACCATAAAGTCTGCAACTCGTCACCGCAAATACATTCATCGAGACAATGATGAAAAAATAAATGAAACGAGTACCTCCAGTTCACGTAGCTGCTCGACGTGCCAACAAGCTCATGTGCATCATTCAAGATCAGCTTGGGAATGAAGGTGTTGAGTGGCTAAACAAGGAAGAAGTGGAGAAGCCTATAGAAGTAAGCCAAAGCTTGAGTGACCTAGTACCTCAAAATAGAAACATAATAATTGAAAGTGTTGAGACATGGCTTCAAGGACCTTGGTCAATGGATTAAATGGAGTTTAGGATGTGTTTTTTTATAAATATAATATTAATGTATTCACTAATAATAATTTTTTATAACTTCAATTAAAAGTAAATTAAAATTAATTTTTACAATTTTACAACTTGTTTTAATTTTAACTGTTCAATAAATTGAAATTCATTGTACACCTTTATGTTAATAATTACTGGCAATTTATAAATTGCATAATTTTTTTTTATCATCGCATCTGTTCAGTCTATACACAAAATTGCATGAAATAGTATGGTTATTTCTGTGAACAAATAAAAAAAGAATGGTTATTCCTGGGAACAAATGAAAGGAAGAATGGTTATTCTTGTGAACAAATGAAATAAATAATGGTTATTCCTATGAACAAATGAAAAAAGAATGATTATTCTTGTGAACAAATGAAAGAAAGAATGAATGAATGGTTAACTTATTCCTGTTAACAAATAAAAAAAAGTAGACAAATCTTACTTAAGCAGGTTGGTGGGAGTTAAATATGGCCAAAAATGTGCTTACGTAATACTTGAACCCCCCTCACCACCATGAACAAAAATTGAAAAGCAACAAAAAATACTGAACTGATTTAATATGTTCAGTCTTATTTGTAACTAAGCTTAGCGAATATTAAATCTTTCTATTTTGAGTATCATTGATTATTATTTAATAATATATGTAATCATGAAAATTGATAGATTTTTTTTTAATGATAGTTTATTCACAATAATGTAACACTTGTTATCAACATTTCAAGGTGTAGAACTAAGAATAACATTTTAAATGGTGTGTGTTTGTAAAACTCACAACTATCTATATTGTGTATCAAAACAGGAGGCCTACATCCTAGTTTTCAATTGAACAATTTGTATAGGTAGCCAATATAGTTGAGTCTGTTACTTGGGTTTTAAACATTTCTTAGGGATGGAGAACTAAATGAACATGCATTTTTATGGAGGGATATTGGAAAACCTTTTTTTGGGGGGAAGGAGAGTGGGAATCCATTAAGGATAAAACTCTTCGTTACACTCAGTCGGGGTGAACCTCAACCTCCCCATCACCAGGAAACCAAAGATTAAACATTCACCTTCGTCAACGTACTCATCAGGTCACATTAGTTTAACCGTTTTGGCCGTTGACAGACCATGTATAGGCCTACAGTACTTAGTCGTTTATAAACGGGTAAAACATAATCAGGAAAAAAATAAAATTTTTGTCATGAAAACTTAGAAAAGACAGGGAATTTGACTGTATCCACCATTTGCACAACAACTTATTGTTAATACGGGTCATTCCATGTCAACTCAACGAATGAATATACCTGAGCATAGTGTGTTTTTATTAAACTTTGTAACAAGAAACTTAATTATACAGAATCTTAGATTCCAGAGTAAAAAAAAAACTTTTTGGCTTGTCGCAAATACCCTGAATTGGTCTGAAACAGGTTCTATTACACAAAGAGAGTTGAGTTTGGTTTCATTTTAAAGCTAATTAAACGTTCTTTCATATGTCATTTACTTTTAGTAAATATTGTAAATAAAAAATGTCAAGGCAAAGGAAAGTATATTTTGATCTTAAATGTTTCAAAAGGGGCATGCCAAGTTTTAAGGTGGGACTCCGAACTGTTTAGGAGAAATAATAGAGTAGAGATTCCCACATGTAACAGCGCATGTAAGCAAGTACTTTTAAAACTTTCCACAAAATTAAGATTTTAAAATCATGTTCTATGTTTGAAAGCTACTTAATATTATTAAGTTTACATTGCTTACTTGAAAAGACTTGGACTTAGGTAGATTTATTCATATTATATTGTAGTCTGCAAATTGCTTCTTGATATTCTTTTTGTGATAGTGTATAAAATCGTCCTGTTGGGCAGTGTGGGTCAACTAATAGTAAGGCCTAAAACATTTATTGCTTGTATCCAAAGGGTATCTGAGTTTCTTGGATACACAAATGATGTAGACGGTCCAGCTGGTTGAAGAAAACTCACCTTAACTTCGCATTTTTTATCATTATTTTCCAAAACAGCCTAACCACCAATAATCATCATGGGCACACATAAAAAATCTATGGATTTTTTTAAAATGAATTGCTCCCTCACACTTATTTTTTTCTTCTCTTGACACAGTTGGAAATGATTACGATTTAGTAGCAAGCTTTAATTGTGTTAGTGGAATTGCTTCATGGGTCTTCAGAGTCCCTGGAATAGGTATTGCTAATGACAAACATTATTTAAGAATTATTTCTTCTTCATTGTAATCCACGTTAGTACTGTATTTGAACATAACCTGTTTGATGTTCTTTGTTGTCCAGTCAAATAGCTGATGAGGGATCATTATCTGATTAGCACATAGCCTCCAACCCAAAATTTGAATATATATAAACTTATTGCCCATTTGAAAAGCATGTAGGTTATACATAATAAATTATTTCTCCTAAACCGTTCGGAGTCTCATCTTAAAACTTGGCACACATGTTAATAATGCATGTAGACCTAGATTGTTATTTAAAAAAATTAAAATGCACTTTTTAACAACTTTAAGGTCAAAATATACTTTCCTTGAGCTTGAAAGTTTTTATCTAAAATATTTACTAAAAGTAAATGTAAAATGAAAGAATGTTTAATCAAATTTAAAATTAAATCAAGCTCGACTCTCATTGTTCAATAGAACCTGATTTAGAGCAATTTGTATTTGCGACAAGCCAGGGCTTTTTTCTTAAACTTTGTACCTCAATATCCCAAAAAGTATTTGACCCTGGACTCTAAGATTGTGTATAATTAAGTTTATTAATATGTTCAACGTCACAAAGTTTCATAAAAATCGCTGAGAGGGAATTAAATCTTTCAAAAAAAAATTTACTATTTTTTTATTTTTATTTTTGTTACTTGGTGGCCACAATCTGGGAAGAAAATGCAAAGCTTAGAAAATTCATGGAATAAAATGTCAGGGAATTATATATACATTCAGGGAAATTGGTATATTTGGCTAAATAGGGTAGAAAAATGGTGTAATATCATCATATTCAAACGTTTTTATTAAAATTGTGTTTATTGGTAACTCAACTCTAAACATTCACTAAATAATAGTGTTATTAATAAAGATAATATGCTTACGGGTACTAAGCAATCAAAATAATATTTTCCCCTCTTCCGAACTTGAGCCAACCAATTTTTGTTTTCCATACAATAATTATCAAAAGTTTCAAAAAGAGTACACTTGACTTGATAAGTGAAAAGTAAGAGTACGCTATTTTACCGTCTTTTTAGAGTAGAGTTGGTAACCTTAACACCTACTACCAACCTGCATTGGCACGTTTTCACACTCTTTTTCACTTTCGGCGCTCTATTTCTCTATTAAATCTAAAACAGTAAAATAGTGATTGTTCTCTTTTACTAAGTAAAAATTAATGAGTAAGCTATAGTGGTGTGTTTGTTATCAAATTAAATTAGGTTTAGAGAAAATAATTAGTCTCGGCATTAATGTGTAACTCACCTAAATAAAAAATGGCGATGCTATCTCACTTTATTTACAGGGTATATTATTGTATGGTCTTTTACTGTCACCACGAAAAATGAATGAATTTGGTCGGTAATATTCGTAGTAATAAGTGTGATTTTTTTTTTAATTATCCTTTTGGGGCCTTTTTGTTTATCTTGTCGCACTGTACTATTTAAGTGCTCTTAAAATCTCTTTTTGATCTTGCGAATTTATTAATTTATTTTTTACTTAAATTTGTTTTCTGTTTTGTTAATTTGAAGTCATAATTTATCTATATTTGCATTGTCTATTTTATACATTAACATATTTTAAACGTGTTTCGTTAATAAGTTAGTTTTCTTATAGCTCTTTAAAATTTGTTTATTTAAGGGAAATGCGTGATGTATGGATTGGTATGAGTGTAATGTGCCAAAAATTCTGTTCTTCTCAACATCGCGTAAATCAACGAAATGTTTTTTATAGTATATTATAATGTTTAATGCATTTGTTAGAATAATGAATGATTAATTACACCATTTATCTATAAATGTTGGCTCTACTGTATAATATTTGCAGTGTCACTTATCATATTTTGTGGCGATGTGATTCAGGATTACAATATCAGTCAAAAAGTGTATTTCCGATTTAAACATTTTAGATTTTTCCTTGAGGTACACTAATACGTCTTAGGAATGGTTTAGATTACTTTATTTTAAAGTTTTTGTGCTATATTGTTTATAGGTTATAGATAATGATAAGACCAGTGAGGTAAGTTATTACCCCCTCAAACTAGGCCTAGTGCGAATGATAAGTTTTATATGAAAAAACGTTCAAAGAACATATTGAAAGCCTTTTTAAAGTGTTTGCCATAATAAACGTGTTACAACTATCAATCTTATTGATCAACTTTATTCTAGCTTTGTGGAATCCTATTTTACCTAACCAAGAACTATTCAATAATAGGGTGGTGCAGTTTTGTAAGCTTTGTTATTCTATATCCTGCTTTGTAACATGTTTTATTAATTTTATTTGTTTTAGATAAGAAGAATAAAGGATGATATAGAATATTACATTGAATCTGCACAAGAACCAGACTTTGAAGAAAATGAGTACATATATGATGACATCATTGGGTTAGATGAAGTTGAGTTGTCGGGGGTAAGTGCTTTAATTTTCAAAATTTTAATGGTTTATTTAAAAAAAAGATGGGTCACATAGCTTTTGAAAACTCTTAAACTTTAATATAATTAAGCCCTATTTATTTTGTTTCAATACAAGCTATTTGATCTCTCTAAAATACATTTACTTGTGTCTGTCCTGATTACATACCCCTTTTCACACCAATAGATCTTGTTGGGTGCTTTTTCTTACAAGAGTTGTTATATCCCATCATATTTTCACATTAATATTATTTGGAATACAGTCGAACTTGGTTATAACGGCTTCGGCTATTCCGTCAACTTGGGTGTAGCGTCATTTTTTCAGCAGTCCGGTCAAACTTTCATCCCTTAATGTTATAAAAACCTCTGTTTAGCATCACTACCATTCAGTTGTAGCATCAAAACTTCTAAGATATTTTACTCTAAATAGTATTTAAGTGTAAGTAGGGCCTATATATAAAAAACCTGAAAAAAATAGCCAATTCCTACAGAGGTCTATTTTATAGCAAGCTGGGAGTAATGGTCATACAGTGCGCTGGTCTAATAATAGACTGAATGGCAAAACATTGAGGTAGAGGGTTGCGGTGGTCGTGGACGCTTCAAGCTCAAAATAAAGAGAGGACTAACCCTCCTTCATTGTCACTGAACTGGCTGAAACTGTTTCATAAGCACTTCTAAGCTCAAAGCCAAGGTGTTTTTTTTTTCCGTGTTTTATAAGTTTGACGTTAGTTTTAGTAGTCACTATACATAGGCCTACATTTTTTATAATCATGGCAAGTTGTAGTACAACAAGAAAAGCTATGTCTATTCAAGAGAAATATATGTCATTATAGCATGTTAAGTGAACAGAAAAAGGCTGATGTATTCTATGAGTTGGGATTAGTGAATTCTACTGTAGGCACAATTTTTAAAAATGAGGATAATATTTTAAAGGCATATGAAGAAGATGAAATAAACATTTTTTATCAAATTACTGATTTCTACGGGTAACAGGCCTAAATGTAAGTTATGTAAATAGTTTTTTTTAATATTCTTCATTTATAAATTAAACACAATTCGAAATTTGTGAAATGTCATTCCTTAAAAGCTATTAAAAGTGTTCTTTTGGTACCTCTTTTATGTCGTCACTGACATAACGTCAAAATTTGTTTGGCTCCTTCGATGATGCTATAACCAAGTTCGACTGTAGATACAATACCTAACCAAATTCCATAAATAATTTGATAACATAGTAAACCTATTTAGTGTAATAGCATCTTAAACAGGCCTAACTCTTTTAAACATCTTGAGGTTAGCTAGGCCTTAATTAATTATACAAGCCTAACCTTATCAAACTTAACCTTGATGTTATTTTGAAATATTGGGTAGTTAATTTCATAAAAAGGTAGTTTTGATCAAGTAAGTTGGGGAAATAGGCCTAATAGATCTATATCCCTCTCTCCCTCCCTCCCTTCCTCTCTCCCTC
>CABFWB010000932.1:54884-127008 GCA_902151455.1 Timema bartmani
GAGAGACACGAGCTGTGACACAGGGGAGAGACACGAGCTGTGACACAGGGGAGAGACACGAGCTGTGACACAGGGGAGAGACAAGAGGTGATAGATTGGAGAGACACAAGCGATGACACTGAAAAGACAGGTCAATCCATCTCAAGTGGTCCAGATAAAAACTAATTGGTTGCTTGACCATTTTTTTTAAACTATATATTTTTAGGTGATGACTCCTATATGTTGGTAGTTTAAAACCGATAATATATTAATTTTGTGTTAACTCTTTTAAAAATGGCGGCTATTCTTGTTTCTTACGGCATGCAATTTTTATGTTTCACAGAGCTCTGAAACAAAATCTACTACTAGTCTTGCCACATTCTATACTGCATATTTTGTTAAGTACCTCATTTGGCTATTTTGTTTCCTTATGCCTGAAAGGAGACAAGTATCAAGGATCAATTTTTTTATTTCAACCATTCCCTAAATCCTGCCCTTCTAAATTTGAATTTTTTATAACCATTAGTATCAAGTTTGGCATGAAATTTCAGGCATAAGAAACAAAACTTTCACTCTATTACTTAATTAAAATACTTGTGTACCTTTTGAGGTAATTCATACACTATTAGAAGAAAAAGGATTATTCCATGTCAAATCAGCTAATTTTTTAATAAATTGTTTCTTGAGCATTTTAAATGGTCTCTTTTCTTTTTTTTCCCCCCATATTCATCTCTGAGTAGCTAAAAAAAATTGTATTTTCATCTCCCACCAATTTGGGTCTACGCTCAATTTTCCTCGCAGCAGCATTTTTATATTGTGGTTGAAATCTCAAGACATTTTTTCTTAATATTATAGTAAAGCATTGTAAATATTTTTGTTGATTGCCCTTATGCCTACTAGTTCCATCTTAATTCAACTACTCAACTATTACTGGACTAAACATGGCCACAGTATCACTAGTAAGCTACATATTTTTAAAAATTGTTTTGAATATTCTTCCAGCCCATTATCAAACATTAAACTTGCTACACACTAAACCAGTCACAAATTACCGCTGAAACATTTGCGGCCAGCCTATATATGACTATCATCATCATCAATAAGTTTCCAGCTTGTGGCCAGGTCAATTTAATAAAATGCCTTTAGCTTCCTTTATTCTTCTGCCACTTTTCCTCCTTTAATTTCTTCCATTCTTCTCCTCTCACTTAAACACTTTTTGTTATTTGCTCTTCCCATCTCTTTCTAGGCTTCCCTTGTGGTCTTTTTCCTACATATTTCATTTCCAACATTTTCTTCACCAGCCTATCTTTTTCCATCCTCATTACATGCTCGTACCATCTGTCTTTCTCTACAATCTCATGTACTCATTGTACCACATTATTTCCCAGATAACTTCATTCCTAATCTTGTTTCTCCTAGTGACAGCTAACATGCTCCACACAAACTTCATCCCCATGGCCTCTAATTTCCTATTCTCTCCTATGTTCACTGTCCATGTTTCTGCGGCATATGTGACAATGCGTACCATTTACGCCCTTTACAACACTTCCAGGGCATTTCTTTTCTCCATAGCAGGTTTCTTACACACCTATAGCACAACTCTCCCTGCTGTCCTCTTCTCATTAAATCCTTTCTACTTTCACTTTTCTCCTCAATCACGCCTCCCAAGATATTTTACATGCCTTACCTTTCTCAGCTCTACTCCATCCAACCTTAGCTTTGTTAGGCCTTATCCTTTAGGCCTACTTGTCATCACCATCACTTCACACTTTGCTATGCTAAATTTCATTCCACACTTTATACTCCATCATAGAAGACAAATTTATTAATTAATGTAAATATGAATTAATATTGAATGATATATGCGGTATTTGGAACCACAGTCCTCACACAGACAGACGGTTGACACAAAGTTCCTGAAACATATGACTAACAAACGAGATACCTTGACTCAAAGTTAAAACGAGAGTGACGGGTTTATCCTCGCCTGAGTCATCTGTAATTGGAAAACACACCCATCGGTCACCTGCTTCAAGCATGGCCCATTCAACTGTTTTCCTGAACTGTTGGAACGTATTCCCACGGCCAAGCCCTGGTGCAAGCTACTATGAGGAAAAAATCGCACAAATTTGACACTTTGAAATCTTTAAACACCTATAGATGAAAAATTATTTGACCTAGATTGCTCAAATTTGTGTCAGTCTCTTCTAATTTTAGTGGGCTTTTATTTATCTAGAATAACTATGGTATTTGGATTTAATTTTTTTTTATGAAATCTGCTCAATTTGTTGACTTGCATGTATACAACCCTAACTATAAGCAGAGTGGGTTGGGGTTTAAAAGTTGCTACTAATCTATTTTATATTGTTTGTACTACAAATAATATGAAAACTTCAATTATTAATAAATTTCAATTATAAAGTAGGCCTACTAATATATGTCATCAAAAAATAGTATGATGTATAAATACCTTATAAATAAATGTATAATATTTAAATTTAGGTGACTATTTCAAGAATAAAAAAATATTACTTAAATCATGCTTCATAATACAACAGAATGATGAGAGATGAGCTATGGTGAGGTGTTTCAATCAGTTTTACATAATTCAAAATTCTTGAATAATAACTTGTTACCGCTTGATTGTTTACTGCAATCTTGTCAGTTGTCTTTTGTGCAATGCTCAGTTAAGTTGCTGTTTTATACTCTCAAAATGTTGCTTTTAAAGTTAATTAATTGAAGCTAATTTTTTTAAACTAATGTGTGGTGGATAAAAATGCTTGTTTAGATTATTATAAATACTTTGCACAGGTATATAATTTTCTCGATATTAAGACCTTTTTTACTTGAAAGCTTTGTTGATTATATTTGTTTTGTGTAACCTTTACATCCTGAAAAATTGTTGTCAGTCAGCAAACATACCATATTACATGTATTTATAGTTCATAAAAAATTGTAGGTGATCAAAACAAGAAAAGTTGGACTCTGTTTTCGGTCAAATGTTGTAAGCCTTTTTAATGAAGAGAAATATTCCAATTCAGGTAAAATTCTATAAATGAAACAGAATGGATATGCTCTTTAAATTTAGGCATAGAAATAAAATGGGCATGAAAATATATGATAGATGCAGAAAAAACTTTCTATTGAGAATAAAAACCAATTCCAATTCAACCAGACAGATGAGAATGTGTCGTACTTAATTTATTCCCGGCACAAAAGGACAAGCATCTATCTTCCAAGGAAATGTTCATTTCTTAGTATAATGGCAGGAGATACAAAACCTCTATGAGCTGTGACAGGTTTGAGTTCATTATTGAGTGCTTACAATTATATGATCATGCAACAAGATAAAGAAAAAAATATTGCTTAGCTGAGATTCAAAAAATCTGTTAATATTTTATAACAGGTTTTAGGGATTCATATAAACCCAGTTCATATCTTACACGACATATACCTCTTGCAGATTATTTTGTCAAAGAACTGACTAAAACTGTTGAAGAATCAAATAGAAATTTAACATTCGATAACTATTTCACAACAGTTCCTTTGGCAAACTAGAAGTAGAATTACAAGCTCACAATTGTTGGAATATATCATAGTAAGAGGGAAATACCACAAGAGATGTCAGTCACAAAAAATTAGTCGTTTATCTTTGATGGTTCCAAAACAATTGTCTCATACAAGATTAAGAACAAAAGAGTAGTTTTATTATTGTAGACTTCTCATGAAAAGCCAAACATCAATGAATTGACTAAAAAACCTTAGAATATTGAGTTTTACAATTCAACCAAAGGAACCGTTGATAACAATGGATCAAATGTGTAACATGTCATACAGTAAAAAAAACAATAAGATGGCTACTGGCTAGTTTGTACATATTTTATGGTATGATCAATATAATTCTGGTAAATTTGTATGTGATATATGTTAGTAACAAAGTGAGAAAAGGAGAGCAACCAATAACAAGATCTCAGTTTGTTAAGGAACTACACTGTGAACTTGTGCATCCATGGCTTCAACACCATCTTGAAATGTCTAACCTTGTGCAGCCACTTCGTTAAGGCATAGCAGAAATCCAAATTGTAAGCCAGCCTTCTTTTCAACTAAATCAACCGGAACTTCAAAACAAAAAAATCTGTGCTTTCTGTCCATAAAAAAATAAATAATAGTGACAAGATACCTGTGTTGCCGCTGCTCCAAAGCATTGTGTGGAGAACATCAAGGAAAGTGCTTTGTAAAATGCATAGTCATAATATTTTATATGTGTAAAAAAAGTTTTTATTATGAATAACTAAATATAAGCATTATGAACAATCTGGTATCCAGCATAATCAAGAAGTAAACTGTAAATAAACAGAACAATGAAATACTACCCTGAATAATGTAGCTGTCACCTTCCCCCCTTTGGTTGGCCAGATCTGTAAATATAGTTTGCGGGGAAGGGTAGGGTAGGTCGGTTGGGCTCGAAACTGAAGTTTTTGAATTTTAGTTTAATAGTAGCACTAAGATAATACAAAATGTGATGTTAAATGCAATATAAAATAAATATAAGAGCTTTAATGCTCACGCTCATGGAAGAACTGGCTTAGTCATGAAACTTAGACTGACACGGCTCGCAACCCCTTACAGAACTCGATCTCGCTATCCTGGGTTCGATGGTTACTCTCTAAGCACAAGTTTCTGATGATCCGAAGATGTAGTCTGCTTGGTCCACCATCAGCATCGAGCAGAGTAACTGCCTTCAAAATAGATGATAATGTGTCAGCCCCGATGTCAATAAAACAGACTTTTATAGCCAGATCTGGCCTTGTTAATCCACAACTAGTGCAAGTTTGTTGTGAGTATTCAGTATTCCTCAATGTTTTCTAATTCATTACATAAAATTTTGCCAAGCCAGCCTTTCAGTCACGTAAGTCCAATAAAGTTATATAAATAAAAATAAACATCCCACATAGCTCAGAGCTGTGATTAGCTTTATTAAATTATGAGCTAGGACCTTGTAAGCCATCTTTCTTGACTCTATTTTCCCCACGATTAATATTGATCACCTAACACAACCTTCCGTAATAATGAACCGTTAACCATTAGGACTTGAATTAATTACACCCATACAAACACCAAACTATTATGAGCACTTAACAAACACAAATGTTGCTTCTTGCAGAGTCATAAGCCAACTGCCAACAATGCAAAATTAAAAAGGGGGAAACCTGCCTGTCCAATAGGTGGAGAGGAAGGCCTCTCATTAGATGTATATTATAAAAAGTGTCACTTTAAAATGCAAATTAACACAGTAAAACCCGCCTCGGTGGCGTAGTTGGCTAATGCGCCAGTCGTGTTGAGCCAGACCACCAAGGACAGGGAGATCGAGGTTCGAATCTCGGTCGGGTGAACTGGGGGTGGTTTTTCCTAAATGGTTTTCCACTCTCCCTCCACGCAAATGCGGGTTCACTTCCTCTAAATTCAATCTTCCCAATTCCTAATCCATTAGTGTAATTAGTACTTAAGCGTATAACCCGAACGGGTAGTAAGACGCGGTGCTAAATAATAATAACACAGTAAACAAAGTACCTTTGGACTCTAATAAACAAAAAACAAAAATAATAAAATAAACACCCAAGAATGGACACATTAATATAATTTGAAAGTTTTTTTGCAATACCATGTAGACCTAAGATTTATGTGTGATGTGTTCATGTAAAAAATTAACCATTTGATAATTTATTCCTAAATGATTTTTGGCAAATTTTTATTTATATAAAAATAGGTTTCCTGATCATAAGTAAACAGAAATAGGGTCCATTTGGGAATTTTGTCAGTTTTACTAACTTTATTGTTTTTATGAACATATTTGATCATTTTTCCATTGTGTTGTCAACTTTTGAGTGGTAATTTGCACATGGTGACATTACTTTCATACATTAATTGAAATATAAACTTGATGTGATACTTCCAACAAAATGGTATTGCAATGAATAGTTTTGTTCCAGGTGGGTCTACCGTCCTCGGCGACGACAGATAGCAACAACAGCAACGACACGGGGGGCACGCCCACCTCGACAACGTCTGGTAACTCCCCTGTCCCGTCCCCTCCCCTCCACAACCATTCCAGCGACTCTGGCTCCAACGAGGACAAGAAGAAGAGCAAAGAGGACCTGCCCACCAAGGTATGTGCATTGATAGTGATATCATCAACAACTGCTTCCAGCATGTAGCCAGGTCACTTTAGAAAATGCCTCCAACTTCCTCATTCTTTCCACCATTCTTTATACGCTCTTCTCCTTTTACTTGCATATTTACTTCTATCTACTCCTCCCATCTTTATTGGTTTCTATTGCAGTCTTTTTCCTACATACTTCATCTCCATCATTATCTTTGATCTTACCTGCCTTGCTAACGTAGTCAGCTAACACACTAGTTTCGTGTTGAGCTAGACTGCCGAGGATGGGGAGATCGAGGCTTGATTATCGCTCAGGTGAACATGGGGTGGTTTTTCCTAACTAGTTTTTCACTCTCCCTCCACGCAAATGTGGGTTCACTTCCTATTTATTCGTCCTTCCCAATTCTTAGCACATTAGCGTAATCAGTACTTGAGTGTTTAACCTGAATGGGTAGTAAGACGCGGTACCAAGTAAAGTAAGGTAAAAAAGTCTTGGGTATTCGCTTCTCTCCAGCCTCTTTACATACCATCTTGATCTTGCTTTTTATACTCTCTCATGTACTCCTGTACACCCACTCTTTCCAGAATAACTCAACTCTCCTAGTCTCTCTTAAATTAAATGTCTATGTTTCTGCTGTAAATGTGACAATGGGTACAATATATGCCCTCTACAACTGTATAACTCTTCCTTACACTTCAAGGGCACTTCTCTTCTCAATAACAGGTATCTTACACACCTATAGAACAACTCTCCCTGCTGTTTTCTTCTTATTTTATCCTCCATACTCCCCCCACCCCTTTGGTTCAGTCTCACTTTCAAGATATTTTATGCTCTTTACTGCTTTCAAGTATATTCCCTTCGAAACTATTTCTTTTCTAAGCCTTATCCCCTTTCCATTACCAATCACCTCTTTTAATCATGCTAAAAGTCATCCCACATTCTTTCACTTCCTCATGGCTTTCTGTAGCTGTTTCTCCTCTTCTTTCTCATCCCCATACCATCAAGTAATCCACAAACCTTGCTCTCTTAAGTTTCCTTGGCATTCCAGTCATTACCCTTACCTTTACATATATTAGTGATGAAAGAGCTGCTTCACTCCATTTTTTAGTTGAAACCACTCCTTCTCTTTTTCAATTTTATAAAATGTAACATACTCTTAAAACTATTACTCTCTACACTCCAGACTCCTCCATCGCTTTCCACAACATTGAACACCATTACCAGGTATTTTCCACTACCATCTCTCATCTCTTTCTTGTCTAATAACAAATATTCAATCTATCTGTGACCGCTTCTCTCTGAACCCTTTTTGCTTTTCCCTTTATACTTTTCCTCATTCTTTCTAAAATATTTTTATTATTTTTGGACATTATTTCCCTTTAATTTCCACACCTCTTCCTTTGGCCCTTGGTTCCCCTTCTGCACTGTCATTATTTCTATAGCACCATGCTACTCTCATTTACACAGTAAGTCATTAATAACTTTAATATAAGGAAATCTGATGAACTAGCCTAGACCACTAGTCCAGTCAGTAGACAAAAAAGACTATTAGATTACAAAAAATGCGGGCGTTTTGATGTCTAAAATGGTCACGTAATAACGGGCTCTAAATGATTTTATACATTTTCGACCTTAGTGCGCCACCGCTCGCGCCGCCATCTTGAAAAAATGGCAGCCTAGATCTTTTTTTCTCTATATATCCTTTCCATTTGATCCTACAATCAAGATAGTTACTAACAAAATTATAAAGGAGACAATTTTCTAAAACTGTTTTTGTTGGTCGAATAGTTTCCAATCTTTAGTGGCATAGATTAGTGAATATTCCTCTAATTTTTGAAAAAGTTTCTGTTTTACGTCAATCCTGGTTGAAGGGTTGCAAAACCTTCTCCTTATCTGCCGTATTACTAAACATTTGGACTTTGTGCCCCTCAACCTCAGTTCTAATGGAATTTACTGTTAAGAGAATAGAAACCAGAAATCTTGGGCGAGATGATATTCTTGTGTGAAGAAGACAAAGATTTTGAATCAAAAGATAATCACAAAAGCAGCGAAGAAATAAATGTCAGTCATCCTGGACCTTATAGAGGAGCAGATTCCAATAATTTTCTAAAGATTAATTTCAGCTGTTGATTAGGCTTACAGGAGCTACCATGTAAAAAAAAAAAGTGCTGGTAGCTCTACCTCGTGGTGTGGAAATTAGCTGGTTAACATTTTATTAATGTTGCAAAGAGTCGACATGCAATTATTAATAGATAATGTAAAAAAAAATTGGTAAATACAAGAGCTTTCAAAAATTTGCAGAATGTTTTCTACTTTACAGCACTGAAGGCTGGAAACTATTCATCCAACAAAAAAATGTTTTGGACAAATGTTGTAGATAGTCTTTTTTATGTTAATGATTATAACTAGCTTGAAAGTAGGACCAAGCAGAAAGGAGATATAGATAAAAACACATTTTTTGTTTCCATTTTTCTAAGATGGCGGCGCGCCAAGGTCAAAAACTCTGAAAATGATTTAGGACCCGGAACTATACCACTATTTTAAATTTCAAAACTCCCTGATTTTTTGAAAAACTACTTATTGAATGGATTAAACTATATTGACCTGTTTTGTGTTTAACAGCCAGTGAAACCAACTGCTGTTAGAGCGAGTAACAGCAATTCCTTGATCAACTCTAGTAATTGCTCACAGCCTGTACTCAAATCAGTCCTAAACTCCAGTACACCGAGCAAACCTGTATCAGGTAAGTTCTAGTCTGAGTATCAATTAACATATTTGCTCAGACTTAGTCCAAAACTACAACCACTTTTAATATAAACCGCATAACATATGTCAAAAGTTTTTCATCAAGATTTCCTTTTCACCATCCTCAGCCACTGTTTGTGTAGTTGTTTCTATGGTGGTGAGGTTAGGCTGTTTTCTGTCCATTCCAACCTTTCCTTAACCTTACTTAAATCTTGGAGGTAACAAGAACATATACGGAACATTGTAGGCCATCTCTATTGTGTAATCATAATTCTGCTGGTACAAGTTCTTTGGCACAGCCATTTTGGTGAGTTGATAGTCAGTCATGTTGGTGTGAGATGAAGTTCCGTGAACTTTAGCATGGAATCGTCCCCAGGCTTGCATATGCTTTGCAAGAGTACTGACTGAGCAAGACAAGAGCTACACCATTGGGGCAAGGGAATATGAGTTGCCATTACCCATTCCCATTCTCTTTTCCTAGAATATGTTGTGGTACCATGTTTGTAACACTGCTCTATTAGCGTGACATTCACTCTACAGGCATAATTAAATATGCTTTAAGAAAAAATCTTAAGCCAATCAAAAATAAATCGTAATGCGTTCAAAGCAATTTTATATTCACCCCCAAATCAAAATTCTTGTTTTTAATCTTTCATGGGGCTATTTCATAAAACCTAGAATGCAATGGATATTTCAGAATATCAACAATATTTTATCTATAAAGACTAAAAGAGTAACTTAAACACACACACACACAAAAAAAAAAATTAAATCCAATTTGAGTTTGAACTATTTAAAAAAAAATTATTTGAATCTTTCATGGCACTTGAAGCGATTGTGAGAAACTCATATTTAATATACATATTTTATGTTTGGAAGAAGCTGCATGACATAATACTAGTGCTTAACTAAGTGTCCTATCATTCTTTTAGGAAGTTGCTTTGTGCATTTCATATTCCTACTAATGAGCTCCATTTGAATGAAACATATGTCCCAATGACAGTGTAAAGTGTGAACAATGTTCTTTTCATTGTAAAACCCAATGTGTGCTCCCTTTTATGTGTTTCTATCAACTCTTCCTGTACCTACTTTATACATAGCAAAATGTACCTCATAACGTGAAAAGAGGTTTTCCTTAGAAATATATTAATATACATAGAAAATAATAAAAAATAATTAAATGTATATTATAAAGAAAACGCCATATATCAATAATAATAATATTTAGCACCACGTCTTACTGCCCATTTAGGTTGTATGCATAAGTACTAATTACGCTACTGGGCTAGGCATTGGGAAGGTTGAATATAAAGGAAGTGAACCCACATTTGCGTGGGAGGAGAGTGGAAAACCATTAAGACTTCTTCTCTCTGCCCCCCACCCCCCATGAGTTCACCCAAGTGAGATTCAAACCTCGATCTCCCCGTCCTCGGCAATCTAGTTCAACACGAAACTAGCACGTTAGCTAACTACGCCACCGGGTCGGGTTATATGTCAAAGATGAATGAGAATTTCAAGTCCTCTATTGTAGTGGGTTTGAACAGTTTCCAGCCACTGGTCGGGTCTGTTTGGAACATAATTCTCTCCAACGTGTCCTTTCTCACTACCACCTCCCCTCCACCATGACCCAGTCCTCTCAACATTTCTCTCTACTCCCTTTGGCCAGCTTACCCACAGCCTCCTACCAATATCCACCATCATCTTTGGTATCTTCTCCTCCTCCATTCTCTTCACATAGACACACCACCTTAGTTGTGCCTTCTCTATTCTGTACTGCAATAGCTCCTCCTAATTATTCCTCTCACCCTTTCATTTCTCATCCTCTCCATTCTTGTCACTCCTATAATACTTCCCCCACATTTCCACTGCATATATCAATATTGATGCTTAGTACATCTTGTGTATCACTCTACGCTTCCTCGGCACATCCCTGCTCTAAATTATATTTACTTTTCACACTTCTGCTTGCCTCCCTCTCTGTTCTCTCTTCTGTTTCTTCCACATTCCTCCCAAAGTATTTAAATATTTTCACCTCTTCCCTCCTACTGTCACGCCTGTCTCTCTACCTTGTTATTACCATCTCACTCTTCCTTACATTAAACCTTATTCCATACCACTCCATCACTTCATCCCACACATCCAACTGCTCCTGACCTTCTTTCTCCTCATTGGTCCATACCATCAGGTTGTCCGTAGACACGGTTGCTTTCATATTTTCCCTCTCTCCCATCGTCTACCACTTCCTTCATTATTTCGACCATCACTACAATGAACAGTAATGGTGAAAGAGCACTTCCTTGCTACAGGCCATTTCTCAACTAAAACCACTCTGTCCTCTCCCCCCCTCTCCTCCTACTCAAATATTAAATTTTGATATATCAAATTATTTGCATATTTTTTAATACTTCAAAACCGATATTGGATTGTTCAATTTCAACACACATTTTTATCCAATGCTATGCAATCATTATCTAAATTGATGAATATTTCTTTGGTTATTTTAAATATTCACATTAATTTATTCATTTGTTAACTAAAACCAAATAAAAGTGTCCTTTGTCAATATATCATATCTAGATTGTATATAGTCAGCTATCATATTGATAGTTTAAACTACTCTAGTACTATAAACTTAGTACTATTATACTGTGCATCAAATATATACATGCTAAATATGTATTTCTGGCAGAGTTCACTAGTGTCAATATTAAGGAATGTGCAGAGAGTTGGGTCGAATCCTTTATTTTACACGTCCACATTTCCAATTCCCCTTCAAATCTTGAATCCAAATATTGGGAAATATTATAAACATAAAAGGAAATATAAATAATAGAATAATATAAGACATAAATAGTGACTAAATGATAACATTCATGCATTCAGTTAAGTGTTAAATTACTGGTCTGAGTTCTGGTTATTAAATTCATCCTATCACTAGTTGATTCTGAACCACAAATAAACAGTATTATAGCTCTAAAACAAATTTTACTTGAAAATCAAAGAATTTTTTAAGGATTTGAGTCTTTAATATAACATTTTCTCCTATCTTGAATATTCTTAATGACCGCGCATTAAAATTATGATCACTTTTTAAGGAAGAAAATCGTCATCCTCTCACTTGCACACTTGTTGCTATCTGTTCTTCCTATCTCTTCCTTGGTCTCCCTTGCGGTCTCTTCCCTACATACTCCATATCCAGTAATCCTCTTGGAATCCTTTTCCCTTCCATCCTCATTAGGTGTCCATGCCATCTCATCCTTGACATCTCATCCTTGCCTCTTCTACTATCTCATGTACTCCCTGTACTCCAACTCTTGACCTTACATCTTCATTCCTAATCCTCTCTATTCTGGCGACAGCTAGCATGCTCCTCAAAAACCTCATTCCCATGGCCTCCACTTTCTTTGTTACTCTTTTATCCAAAGTCCAAGTTTCCACTGCATACATAGCTATGAGTATGAAGTGTGATCTATACAGCACTTCTTTACACTTTAGGAGCACTTCTCTTTTCCATAGTAGGTCTCTTACACACCTGTAGAAAACCTCTCCCTGCTGCCCTGGTTTCACTATATCTTCTCTGCTGCCCCTTTTTGTCTAAATCACACAACCATGATACTTCACACACTTTGCTTCTTTCATATCTACTCCATCTAGTTCTATCACCTTTCTTGGCCTTGTTCTCTGCCTTGTCATCACCATCACTTCACTTTTCACCATACAAAATTTCATTCCACACTTTTTCACCTCCTAATTACATTCCCGCAGCTGTTCCTGAACTTCCTCTTCCCCCATACCATCAAGACATCTGCAAACATCATTGCTTTCATTTTCTCCTCACCCAGTCTCCCTGCCACTTTATTCATGATCATTTTCATCACCAATACAAATAGTGATGGTGAGAGGGCACTTCCCTGCTTGACTCTATTTTTTAATTGGAACCACTTTGTCCACCCTCTCTCCATCTCTACACAACTCACATTATTATCATACATATTCCTACACTCCTATCCACTCATCTTTCTACTCCAGCTTCCTCCATTGCTTTTCATACTTTCTTTCTATCCACACTATCAGAAGCTTTTTCTACATCTATAAATGGCACTGCCAAATCCTCTTCACATTGATCTCTTTTTCCATCAACTGTCTAGTTCTAAATATTAAAATCTATTGTCGACCCTTTCTCTCTGAATCCCTATTGTTCCTCTCTCCATCTTCTTTTCATGCTTTTCCTCATTCTCCTTTCCAGAATCTTTTGGTTCATTTTTGCACCTTGACACATCACTGTTATGCCTCTATAATTTTCACACCTCTTCCTATCTCCTTCTTGAATATTGGTAATATAATACCTTTTGTCCAATCCTCTGGCACTTTATTCTCCCTCAACACTGTCCTTACTATATACCACTACTATAGGCCCATTTCTCTTGCTGCCGTTATCATTTCCACCTTGAGTTTGTCCGCTCCTTGTGCCTTTCCCTTCCTTGTCCTTTTCAAGGCCTCGTCTACTTCTACCTCCTCCATCTCTCCGTCCATTTCCTTCTCTTCTTCTTCCTTCCATACCAATCCTTCCTCCTAAGGTTCAACTATCACTCAAAATATTATTTCCACAGCTTCTTTACCTCCTACTCACTCATCATTATCCTTCCTTTTTCATCCATCAGGATCTGTTTCCTATTTTCTCTCCTTCTTTGGCTCATTTACCATACACACTTTTCTTGCTCCCTTCCACATAAGTCTGTAGCACTTTGGTCCACTCTTCCATCCATGTCTTTTTCCCGTCTCTTACTATCTTTTTTGCAATTCTCTTTTTCTCCCTATAGGGAGAGTGGGGGGCCTTGATCCTCACTTAATATTTTTTGCTAGAGGTACTTTAAATGTTTTTGGGTTGCCAATACTAGTTCTCTGTAAACAGCTGAAGTTTCAGATATAAAAATCCACCATTTATTTCATGCTCTTAGAAGTGAATTCAAGAAAGAATATTTTTCACATTTTCAACATTTATTTTGGTAAGTATGCTAACTACTTTATTTGCTCTACTTTAAATTATATTTCAATTAGCTGGTGTGTTGTTAAAAGTTAGGGTTTTTTTTACACATTTTTCGGTATTAAAACTTACAAAATTGATCATGTTACCTAGAAATTGGCTCCCATCCTAATCTTTCCAACATGGAGACACTTTATCCCTCGAATAATTCGGAGACTTAATTCTGTGATCAATTCTCCCCAATATATATATTTATTTTCCCCCCAGAATGCTTAGTCTACAAAAGAAAGGAAGGAACAAAGCCAAGAGTAAAAAATTGATCCTAGAAGAATGGAGATGGCCGTGAAGACTGTACTGGAAGGAAAATGTATCAAAGGCACAGCAAGGGAATTTGAAGTACCACTGATGACTCTGAAGCGTTATGCTAGGAAACAAAAGCAACAAGAAGAAGAAGTAGTATACACTCATGGTCGCTACAGACAGGGAAAAGTCAGGGAATTTTTGGACGACAGGGAAATGTCAGGGAATTTAACTAAAAATAAGGAAAAGTCGGTGATTTAAAAAAATATGTCTAAAATATCCCATTAATTTCGAAACTAAACATTAAAACTAAAGTTAATAACACCTAGATAAAATAAAATTCTAATTTTTTAAATAACTGATAAAACCATTTATGTTTAGTAGATACAAACTTTTTTAATAGGTGATTAATAATAAATAAAACAGAAGTCATTATCCTCCATTAAAACTGGAAAAAAGTAGTCGAGGACAATTGAAAGATGTTACCTGGAAAAGTCAGGGAATTTTGTAAAATATGTTTTGTAGCCACCCTGACACTTCAGTTTACAATAAATCTCCGGTATTTTCTGAAGATGAAGAATCCATCTTTAGTACGTATCTGAAAACAGCAATTAAACTACATCATGGGCTGACTTCAAGAAATGTGTGTACCCTTGCATTTCAGTATGCTAAAGAAAATAATAAATTTTATCCTAAAAAAATGGGACACTGAGGATAAAGCTGAATATGAGTGGTTCAAAAAATAGTGAAAGATTCTTAAAAAGATGTTGTAATGACATGGAAATAAGCATAGGTACAGAATTTATCTCAAGGCAAGTTTGAGGAGTCTATCAATAGTGTTATTTCTTTATACCAGCAGCATGTTATGAAAAGTAAAGCTTCAAATATCATTAATTTTTCACAAAAGGTAGGTCTATTTAAGCCTATACCTTTTCTCTTCTGATAAATCTAATGTGTATTTATATAAATGCAACTATTATACATACATTATTGTAGCTGCATTGTCTAAATAATCATTCTCTCAGTAGACTAGACAGCCGAAGTTGGGGAGATGAGGTTCGAATACCAGTCAGGTCTACTGAGGGTTGCTTTTCCTACATGGTTTCCCACTCAACCTCTTTGCAAATGCTGGTAAATTTTCTTTAAAATTCTACCTTTTTAGTGTACATTTTGTAGGGTGGGGGGTATAGTCTAATTGTAGTTATTCTAATTATTTTTTATTATATTTTTCTAATAGAGTAGAAATGAGGAAGGTAGAATTCTAGAGGTAATCTACGTTCATTAATGTAGAGATATTATAAAACCATTTAGGAAAAGCCACTCTGAGTATACCCGACAGGTATTTGAACCCCGATCTCTACTTCATTGGCCATCTAGTCATTTTCAAGAGTGAAGCCAGGATCTAGGATTGATGTTGGAACGAAACATAAGTCTAGGTATTGATAAGTTAAAGTAAAGCTGTAGATTAATCCAAAAATAATTTAGAAAAGTTGTATACTTAGAATTCTTTAAACAGCTCTCTATATGATGATAATATGACTGTCATAAAAAGTGCACAATATTAAGAAAGATGTCTTTCCCCAGCGTCAAGCATCTGATGTGGACACTTCAACATCATCATGTAGCGAGCGCTACTATAGAAAAGGGCCATCATAGTCAGCACATAGTGCCATTTGATTCTTATTCAGATCGCAAACCTGACATCCATAACATAAATAAAGCAGAGGTTTTTCCTCGTGAACCTGAGGAATTTGAACTCAACATCTTTATGTCTGTACTTGTCTGTCTTATCTGTTTGGATGTGTAGCTATCCATAAAAAATAATACTCTCTGAAATAATTTATGTCCAGGATTTAAAATGGATTTTAAGAAGTATTAATTCTGAATCCCTCCTTTAGTATCACAAATCTTCCCTATGAAATAATGAGATTCATTCTTGGTGAGAAAAGTAATGTAACACAATAATTTATGTCCAGGATTTAAAATGGATTTTAAGAAGTATTAATTTTGAATCCCTCCTTTAATATCACAAATCTTCCCTATGAAATAATGACATTCATTCTTGGTGAGAAAAGTTATGTAACACGGGGGGGAGGCTAAATGTTTATATGGTGTTACATGGGGATAAGGGGGGCTAAAAAGGTAGGAAAAAAGCGGTACGTGGTTTATGGACGACCCCCATAAGTATGAATCATTAAATTATGCCAAAGAGAATGGCTTAATTCTTTTGACCATACTGCCTCACACATCACATAAAATGCAGTCTCTTGATAGAACAGTGTATGGACCCCTTGAGGCATATAACAATAATGCCGCTGGATACTGGATGACTCTGCATCCTGGAAAAACCTTTTCTATTTACGACCGCTGAAATTCTTGGAAGAGCTTTCCCTCTGGACCTACAAATGTAATGAGCACCTTTCGAGTCTGTGGAATATGGCCACTAAATCATGACATTTTTACGGGGAATGAATTCATGTCTGCTTATGTAACAGACCGCCCCAAACCTGGGACTTTAATTAGTGATGGTACTGGCTCTGTAGTAAGTAACAGCCAAAATGAACTAGTTGCTACACCTTCAACATCATGCAATGGCTCTAAATTCTTTTGGTCACCTGAAGACATTCAGCCTCATCCTAAATCTGCACCTCGTGTTACAGCTTCAAAAGGTAGGGAAAAGGCAAGTACAACTATACTTACAGACACTCCTGAAAAAAATAGATTGGAAGAAAAATTAATTGCTCACAACAAAAGGCGATTCTAAGCGGCCCTTGTGGGTAAAAAGAAACTTACTTAAGAAAACAAAAAAGGAAGACTTAAAACTGAAAAAAAAAAAAATGTTGACACATCAGATTTCAAACCGTTGCCCTCAAGTGAGTCTGACATCAATATAGCTGATTTGTCAGTCAGTTCAGAGGATGAAAATGATAATCTAGACCTAGAACCAGCAGTTGGAAAATGAATTATTGGATCTTTTCAAGGGGAAAAGCTACAAACATTTTGTTAGAGAAATTTTAGAGGTTATATACCTAGTGAACAAAGTTATTGGGTTAAATTCGCAAGAAAAGTTGATGCATGATGATTTAAGTTCCCAGAAGTTGATGACATTTGTAACATTGACAAATGCGAAATTGTACAGGTGATACCTTCACCAAACTTTGTATCTCATAATGATTGTGTGACAAGCTTTTTGTTTAAAAATTCCTTTGAAGGTTTTAACATGCAGTAGACTTACTTTTAGTCTAATAAATATCCATTTCTAGATTGAAAGTTTATCAAACTTAGCCTAACTTTATTATTAACAAACTATCATTTGGTTGTTAGGCCTATCATAGCTAGGCAAAATGGTTTATTTTGTCCATTTTAAATTGTATTCTTTTCTCTATGATGTATCTAGTAATAACTTCTCAAAGATTGATTGTAGGTTGAAAATAATAGGTAGCCTATAGCCTATCAAGCGAGGCATCGGATATTTATGTATTTACGTTAACTATCACTAGGCCTACTATTTGTAAAAAAATTAACTTAAGCTTTTTTTTTTACCTAAGTGGGTATAATAACAAGTTTGTAAGTTTTTTATTGTGCAGTTAATAAACAGATATTCATTAACACACAAAGGTTATTTTTTATATTTCAACCCAGTATTAAGTGTCCCCAAAGAAAGGATCAAGTCGTCTCCCTTGAATGGGGGAGACTTGATCCTTGGTGAAGAAGATTAATGTTAAATCATTTTAAGGGTTATTTAAATATTAAATTGCTTTTTATATTAATAAAAGATTAAGAGAAACAATGAGCTTCTTAGTGCACTAGCAGAAATTGTTATGGACATTATTTGTATTTTTATAAAAATAAAAAATAAAAAATTGGATCAAGTCTCCCCTACCATCCTGTCTCTCTTGTTCTTTTTGTTAACTATTTTCTAAATGTTTGGTTCTTGCCATTCACTGTTTCCTTTACCTTTTTGTTCCACCATGGATTTTCCTTCCATCTTATCTTTCCACTAGTTCTTCTGCATATCTCCTCTGCCGCTTCCACCATGCACTCTTTGACCCTTTGCCACTCCTCTTTTCTTGTCATCCTTTGGTAGTTCTCTTCTTACTCTTTCTTGAAAGTTCATTCTCTCCTCCACTTAGCTGAGCTTCCATATCCTTATCCTCTTTTCCTGCTTCACTATCTGGCACCCCCTCCTCCAGCCTTTCATGTTGGTGACTAATTGTCTATGATCCCCGTCCAAAGACACTTGGCAGGATCTTAATGCTCATTGGTCACACCTTTGCTTCTCTATCTAATAGAGAATAGTCATTTTTGCTTCCATTCCTGCTATAGAGTGTTATCTTATGAGTATCCGTGCTCTTCTTAAACTAAAACTTTCCGACCTTCAATCCATTTCTTGAGCACAATTCCAGGAGTCCTTCTTCCTTTCTTTCTCTCCATCCATCAATTTCTAGTATCTCTTCACAACTTTGGCATTTAGGTCCTCCGTCACCACTTGTCTTTCCACTTCTTCTTCAAAGTTTTCTTTCTCCTCCAAATTGCATCCAGCTTGAGGGGCATATATACCTGCAGTACTTCTAACTGCTTTCCTTTCTCTGTAATTACCATTTTCATTATTCTGTCGTATATTCTCTCCATCTCTAAAAATCCAGCTTCCTCTCCACAAACTCTTCTATCCTTACTGTCTCAAATGTCCTAATGTTTATATTAATAATATTTGACATGTTTTGCTATAATCCAGTCTTAATTTTTTTCATTTCTCATTTGAGTTATTAAACATGCACTTTCTGAACCGACTGATTTTATCAGTATGCGACTTATAAACTAGCTTAAGGCTAGAACAGACACAACATCCATTTCCCGGCCATTAATTCATCACTGAAAGGGGAAACCCACATTTCACAAATTATAAATGTTTTGATCATGCCAGGAATCGAACCTGAAATCCTTGTGTCAATAGAGAGAGACGCTACCAAATCAACTAGGTTGTTGGACCACTAAGTCTTAATCATTGCTTAGAGATACTTTTAAAATCATGAAGACAATTTATTATTTACCATCCTGGCAATTTTATTCTCACTTCAAAAGTGAGGTAAGTAGTCTATTTAAAGGTTTGCCTTTTATTTAGCCCTAGATACAATAATTAAGTTCATTGTTTTTTCATTCAATATATAAAATAAAATTGAAATTTAATAGTTATTATTTTATATCAAAACAATTAAAATAAATAACTTATTTATTCAAATAACCAATAAACTGCAACAAAAGTCTCTAAAATAATGTGTGAAAAGTAGCAGTGACAGTTATAGAAGCTTGGACCGTTTCATTTTGTCAGCCACTTTGCTTGGAGTTAAATTTTTATTAATAAAGTCAAGGTCCATTTATCTTTAAAAAAATGCTTTTCTTGTGGAGATTATAAACTATTTCTATATGTAACATTTGCTTTGGGTTGTCCATAAACTTTCACACTTTTTTTTTTACCCCCTACTCCATACTTGTCACCTCACAATTTTATTAATCTTCCTTTCTGATATTACGTCACAAGATCATGCAGCCTTGCAATTTGTTTTAAAATATTGAAACTAATCACAATTTCCTGAAAAAAAATTATTATTATGTATACCTTTTATAGCTTACACCCATAAAATTGAGATGAATAAATAGTCACTTAGTTATAGTGCATAAAATGTCTTACAAAAAAAAGTCCTTGTTGCTTGTATCTATATTTAATAACTAGGCACGAGAGCCGATCAAATTTGCACTTTTAAAATAAATATCAATAACTGTTTCCAGCCTGTGGCCAGGTCAGTTTAGGAAAATGCCATCACCTTCCTTTATCCTTTATCCTTTCACCATTCTTCCTCCTTAAATCTATCCCATTCTTCTCCTGTCAGTTGAACAATTTCCGTTATATGCTTCTCTCATCTCTCTACTATCTCATGTACTCATTGTACTCCCACTCTTGCCTGAATAACTTCATTTCTAATCTTGCTTTTCCTCCTGACAGCTAACATGCTCTTCACAAACTTCATTCCTATGGCCTCCACTGTCCTAGTCTCTTATATTCAAGGTCCATGTCTAAATAAATATGCCTAAGTGAATTGTGACCCAGTATAGACAGCCTCTTACGTATTATTTAAGGGTGCAATTACAGACCTCACTATAAACGGTTTGAAGCCTATAAAACATTAATTTGGTTTTAAAATAAAAGTATTACTAAGAATTTGTGAGAAAATTTAAATTTTTTGTATAAATAAAGACTTAGCACTTTTGAAATGAATTTTTCAAACATTCCATGAAAAATTGGTAGCAAAAAGTCATTATCCCTAATTATAATATTATCAGATCTAAAGTAATAAGAAGAGATTATATGAAAGAATTTAATTAAAAAAAAACAACTTGTAAAATTAAATGTTAAACTACCATGCTAATTATTTCTTAAGGCTATTTAATTATTCATCATTGCATTTAGAGCGCTACTCATTTCTATTTTTATGTTCTCTTTAAAGTTTAAACTAATAGCAATGGGGATAAATATTTTTTAATTTAACTTGAAATTTGTTAATCTTGATTAAATCATTTCATAAAAACCGAGAAAGTGATCTTTTTATTCATAACTTTGCCATCGCAACACATTTTATATTAAAGTTTTAAATTTTACTAGAAATTTTTTTACATGTCTATTAAAAATTTTGCTGACCATATTTAAAATATGTTTACCAGTAAGTAATACCAAGTAGTATTTAGAATTTATTAACTATTTGCTATCATAAAAATAAGACAGTGTAGAAACAGTTTAAAATAATGTAAAGTAATTGATAGTGAAGGAAGCCAACCTGAAAGGATAATTAGGTTAGGCCTAGATAGAAAAACACACTTCTCTCCACTTCTTCTCTTCTTAAACTATTGCACTATATTACACTTCACATATTGTTTTGAATTTTCGAAGATGTTCCTTTATTATTAGAAGAAACACATTGAAAATACACAAATTAAGATAGACTATAGAACTACATGTTTCTAGAATGATTTGAAATATGTAACTGAAATCTTGCAGTATTGTCAAATTGATGTAACTAAATATGGTTTGAGAATAAAAAATATAGCTTACTGAGAATGAATAATTAAAAATAACCTTAAAACTAATAGGGACTACACTTGAAATAATAAATAAAAATAAATTAATTTTTTTATTTAAAAGATATAATATATGAAATATTATTGTAAAAAAATATTAATAGTTTGGGTTTTTTTTATCTCAGATTTAAACCATGGGGTAGTCTGAATTTGGTTACCCATTGATGTGCATGTTTCCATTACTTAAGTTTAGAGTTATTGCAAGTGGCTGTCGGGAATGCTCTGAGTACTCTGGTGATGTAACAGGAGTCAAAAGTCCGTATTGTGGGTGCTAGCATGGGAATGAACCTGTTTATCTAGATTTTTGTGGTTGGTATCGAAATGGTGCTTGTTCATGCGTAATCTCAAAGGTCCTGTTGTGAGTCCAACGTATTCAGCCTCACAAAAATTACATTGAAGTTGGTAGATTAAGTTGGATGTGTTGCATTCATAATGGCCTTGGATGGGGTACTACTTCTTGGTGTTCTTACTATCTAAGGTCTTGCTGGGTGGGTGGATCTTGCAGGTGTTGCAGCATTGTTTCATACATGGGTGTGAACCATTTGCTGTGTTGATTGAGGTGAACATTTTGTTGGGGTCAGGCAATTTCGGATATACAAGAAGGTTGAGAAGATTAAATCGCCGTTTGAAAGAGATTATTGAGGGAGAGCTGAGAAGGTTTTGTATCCTATTGGAAGAAGTTTGAAAGTTGTAGCCATTCTTGAGGATCGTGTTGATTCTTTGCAGTCCTGTATGGTATTTGGTAATGAAAGGTATGTCATCAGAAGTTTGTCTGTGATTTGTCAAATCATTTGACATGGCTATGGAGATTTGAGTATCAATGAGAGTTGAAAGGTACCCTCTTTCTTGAAATGCTGAGGAAAGTGTATTGCAATACTGAGTGAGGTCAGCACTGTCTGGACATAGAACATGTGTGTTTGGTCCTAATGGCCAGGCTGTAGGGGAGAAACTTTTTAGTGTAAGAAGGGTGGCTTCTCCGGTAGTGGAGGTATTGTTGCTGATTTGTAGGTTTTATGTGAACTGTCGTGTGAATATTATTGTTCTTATTGAAGACATCAACGTCAAAATAGGATACATGCTGTAGTGGGATATTGTGGGTGAATTTGAGAGTACTGCAATTGTTAGGTTGTTCCAGAAAGTTGTTGAACATCTCTCTCGAATGTGTCCAAATCATAAAAATATCACATGTACCGGAGCCATATTAGTGGTTTGATGAGTCTAGAACGTAAGACACGTTCTTCCAGCTGTCCCATGAAGATATTGGCGTAAGAGGGGGCCATGCGCGTACCATAGCAGTGCCCTTGATCTGTAGATAATGTTTGTCTAGGAAATGGAAACTGTTCTTTTCCAGAATGATTCTGGCTAATTCAAGCAGGAAAGAAAGTGATGGGTGTTGAATTTTGAGGTCAGAGATTTAGAGAATGTTCCGTTGCAGCTCAGCCATGAGTATGGGGGATGTTGGCATATAGAGCGGTGACATCAATTGTAACTAAGAGATATTCCGGGGGTAACTCCCCAATTTGATGCAGGCGGCTTAGAAAATGTTTGGTGTCTTGAATGTATGATGGCATTGCTTTTACGAAGGGTTGTAGTTGAGTCAACAAAGGAAGATATTCTTTCTATAGGAGAACCAGAGTCAGAGACAATGAATGGGACCTCCTAGTGGTGGGAGGATTCCTTTGTGAATTTTGGGAAGAAGGTAGAATACGGGAGTTTGAGGTTTATCAGTGGAAAGAAGCATTATAGACTTAGGTGAAAGTTTCTGACTGGGGCCCTCGCGTTGTCAATTTATTTTTATTAATTATTTCAAGTATAGTCCCTGTTAGTTTTAAAGTTATTTTTAATTATTAATTCTCAGCCAGCTATATTTTTTCTTTTCAAACCATATTTAGTTACCTCAATTTGGTAACACTGCAAGTTTTCAATTACATATTTCAAATCATTCTAGAAACATGTAATTCTATAGCCTATCTTTCTTTGTGTGTTTTGAATGTGTCTCTTCTAATGATAAAGGAGCATCTCTGAAAATTCAATGTGTAAAGTGTAATATAGTGCAATAGTTTAAGAAGAGAGAAGTGTGTTTTTCTATCCAGGCCTAACCTAACTATCCTTTCAAGTGGGCTTCCTTCACTATCAAATGCTTTACATTATTGTACAGTGTTTCTGCACTGTCTTACTATACATTTCCAAGCCATTAGGCACTAATTCATTTTACTATCATAAAAATAGTTATAAAATGTAACCACCCATTGCTGGGTGTTTGTCTCAATTTACTCATCTAATGAGTGTTTGTTTGCAGGTTCAATGTCTCAATCTACACCTAACAACAGTTCGCCCAGCTCGGGGCTCATCAACCACATTGGCAACTTTGCAGCGGTGGCAGCAGCCAACACTCAGAATACCAACTCTTCTAGTAAAAGCACATGTGAGCTTATTCTTTACAAACTTTTATTCAGGAAATCATTGCATTATATCCTAGAATTTGTCATCCTCAGATTAGGAGAGGGTATAGATAATCCAAACGTGCAGAAAGATGTGTAGCACACAAATTGTAATATAATTCACACAGGCTCAAGTTTTGTAATTTTGAAGCTTTCATACCAATATGGCCAAATAGGAACATTTTTAAGACTCACACTAGACTCTTTCAATATTATGTACTTAGATGTAGTCTTAGACCTAACTTTTTAAACATATTAGCTCACTGTACAACCACCACTGCACTTATATTTGTTCTATCTGATAATTTCATGCATCCAGCTCAATACATGGTTACATCTTTGTGTTATTGATCTCCAAGCTTATACTACATAGATAATTGTAATTGTAAATATAGCACACACCACGGAGAACGGTGTTCCGTCAAGTGGGGTGATGGTGGGACAATCACAACCCCCCTCGCTACTACAGTTGACTACCTCCCCTCCACAATCTGTGGCTCTGAGCAAGCAGCAGACGCTGGATAGCAACCATCATCACCAACACAACAACTCATCCCCTCCTTCGTCTGTGAGCACAGCCCCCTCGCCCATCTTGGGCCCTGTCACGCTCACGCCAACACAACCCTCAGCGCCCATGCTCAATGGACCCACCCTCGCAAACAAGGTAATGGTTGGGAAATCTTAAAAATAACTATTGTATTGGCTCAAATATAGTACAGGGTTTTTCTCCTAAAAAAGTGTTTACTCATACTATATACAAAAAAAAATCTGATTGCTGCACAGGTCTATTGTGTAGCATACTGTAACCGTACTGGCCAGCCAATAGGAATCAGCACGCACACGTCTAATATTGGACTCGATCAAAAACAAAGGAGAAACCAGCAAAAAAAAACCTATGAATCATCGCTCTTGCATATGTCTTACAATAAACTCATGGTCAAAATTGAGATAGAGGGAGGATTTCCACCCTCCACTGTTACTGAGCTTCTAATTCTATAGGTCAGTCTGTGATGTCCCCAAGTGAGTGAGTTTGTTAGAAAGGCGGCTTTCTGTCTCCATTAAGCAAGGGAATAAGAATGAGCTAAGATATGAAATTTAAATTGACAGCAATACACGAGGTGCAGCAAACAAATAACGTGCATAGTGCTAACAAATGTTAGGGTTGTATTATGTGCAAGTCAGGCCAATATGGTATAATAAATAAGAGATGAGAATTTCTACTCACCTAATCCATTTAAAAATTCAAGCACTCGAGAAATTATTTATTTGAAATTTGAAAGAAGAAAAAATACAAATCTAAAATTGGAATTTGTTTTAGAGCATATCATGCATGGTAATTGCTTCCTTACCCTAACATAAAAACCACCGATTTGTGAGACTCAAAAATTTGAGATCAAGACTTGAAGGGAAAAAAACTATCTTTTCTCCAAAATATTAAATTTTACTTGAAATGTTGAGTTATATGAAGGGGGGTGGAGGGGAATTAAACAACTGTCCTATAAAATCTTCTAAATTGGCTAAGTGAGAATTTATTATTTTTAAAATGAATGGACTCTTTTAATCTCTCGAATTCTCTAGGATGTTCGAGATTAGAGACTCAAATCCTTTATTAAAAAAATCTCCTAAATTAGCCAAGTGAGAATGTATTATTTTAAATAGGAATAGACTTTTTGAATTCCTCGAATCTTCAGGGATTGTAATTACTTAAATTTGTGTTTTTCATCATGGCTTCTACTAGTAGTGTTAGTAATAACAAAAATCCAAAAGTTTTAAGAAAAATAGACACTGAACGAATTCTAATTGGATCAGAAGAGAGTGAAAGTGATTAGGAGCAAAATAAAAATGGTAGTGAATAGGAGCCATTTGGTTTACGTAGACAGATTTGTTTTTGAAGAAAATTCAGGTATTTACTAGGGGTTTGTGAGCTTGGGTTTTTTCATTCGAGTCGAGTATTTCTAAAAGCTATCGAGTTTTGAGTATATTTATAATTTTAAAATGTTAAAAAGTATATTAAAACACATGTTCCTAAAATATGAATGACACTCATTTTTATAAAGAGTAAATACTTTTGGAAAAAAAAGTTAAAAAACAAAAATTTTTGTTTTTAAATTAGAAATAACACTTATAAAACACAATTTTAAAATAAGAACAACACTCAAATAAAAATCTAATAAAAAAATAATTAAAATGGTTTCACACTCATGTCTTTAAGGACATTAAAACTACACTAACAATTATTAAAAAAAAGTTAATCAAATGAATAATTGCATGATGGCTTGGAAATGTATAACAAGACAGTGTAGAAACACTGTACAATGATGTAAAGTAAGTGACAGTGAAGGACGTCTACCTTAAATGATAGGTTAGGCCTGGATAGGAACAAACACACTTCTCTCTTCATGACTTCTTAAACTTTTACTTTTTCATTAATGTATTTTCATATGAAAAGTAAATATCTCTGAAAATTTAAAACAATGTGCAACTGTGGGAAGTTTGAAGAAGTGGGAAGTGTAAAAGTGTAGAAAGAAAATAGAGAAGTGTGTTTGTTTATATCTCGGCCTAATCTAACTATCCTTTCAGGTTGGCTTCCTTTACTATCGCTTTACATTATTGTAGAGTGTTTCTACACTATCTTGATAAAAGTTAATAAAATTGATGTTTTAATAAGCTAAAATTTCCTCAAATTAAGTTTCAGTAACTTAATTTACCCTATAAGAAAACGTAAGAATCATAAACAACTAGAAATTTGAAGTGTTTCTTATTTCGTTTATTATTCCTTAGTGTAATTGTGCATGACCACGTCTTCTGTTTCATTTCCACTCTATGCGTGTTGTACGGGCTCTCGTTAGACATTATTTTACTGAGAAATTTACTTCAATTCAATTTTTAATGCGTTTTAAAAGTTGATGCTGATACTTTAAAATTAAAAATATGACTAAAATAATATTTCTAGCAAACAATATGAAATAGTAAATGCTTTTTTTAATATAAATGTTGTAAGTTTGTTCAAATATGTATTGCAATAAATAAGATCAACATTGATTTTAAGCAGGTTAACCAACATAATTCTATAACTAAATAGTAACTAAACTAGAGCTAGTTTTGTGGCTAAACGTATTAATTAATACGAGTTTTAAATATCTTAAGCTTGAAAACATTTTATATAATAATATATTCTTGATATTACTTTTTTAATTTAACATAAATTATTATTTTAGAAAGGGACCAGGTAAAAATAGGATTTAGTAATTTTCTTAGCTATTTTTATTTTCATTGCTTTGTCATGGCAACACAAATAAACATCTTCAAGTTTAATTCAAAATGGACGACAATATTGAATAAATTTACCGATCAAAAGTAGTTTTAAAGCTCTATTACATTATTAACATGAAAATTGAAATTAATTTTTAACACTTTGTTAAGTAGCCAAATGATTTATATGTGGAAATGCTGATATTTTCTCAATTAAATAGACTATGGTTACTATTGCGTTTTAAAAATTGATTATTATTTACACCTATGGAAGTATTTGAATATCGTTTTACTGATGATTGGCATAGGATAACTCATTGCCACTGAAACAAATTTGTATGCCAACCTGTTGAAACGTCACAGTAGTGACCATGAGTGGGAGGATATCAATGCCGCTGAAATAAAGTGTTGTATTGGGTTGATAATTTTGCAAGATATTGTTCAGAAACCAACAACTTCAATGTTTTTTTGCAAAAAAAATTAGTTGAAACCCCTTTCTTTTGAGAAATAATGATTGAGCATCTCCATCTCAAACTTTACAACTGTGTTTTAAAAATTGATTAGTATGTACATCAAGAGGAAGCTCAAAAATGATAAGACTTCAAAACTTTAGATCTCAATTCCAAGCTTTAATGATTAGCTCGGCTAGAAATCCGAGTACTCTAACTTCTACAAATAGTTAACACATATTTCATAAAATAAAGTTTTTGTATATCAATAGGGATATATGAAGATTAAAAAGTTCCACTTGATTAGATATGCATTTTAAATAAAATTGTTAGTCATTTTCAGTAAATTTGTATTTCAATAAAATCACTCGTCAATAAACTAATCTTAATTTGAAGGCAATGGTCAAAATAAACAATTTTGAGATACAACCCTATAAACTCTTGATTTAATTTTTTTAAGAAAATCCATCAAATTGTTAAAAAAAACGTGGTCAGATACAAAATGATGGACAGACATGGGGATACAAAATTGTTAAATACACTTTTTGGATTCGGGTTAACATAAAACGTAAAGTTTCATCATGATCTCAAGATCAATTTTTTTTTTCACAAATACTCCCATAACTACACAATTTAAAACATTTTGGAAAATTTGCGACACTGTTTTATTACTAAAAACTCTTGAACCCATTTGTATATATGTTTTAGTAGCAATTTAAAATATCAAAAGTAGTTGCAACAGTCAATCAAATAGTTTGAATATAATTGCCAAGTGCCATATTTCAAAATATTTAGGAATGTGTCCCTTCTTTTGATCAAACCTTAAAATGCTATCGTGTTCAAAAATCATTTGAAAATAGTAACTAGCAAAGTTTTGTTGTATGTAATACAAATGATTTGAAGCATTGGTGTATGCAGCATATACTGTGTATCACTTTGTGATAACTAAGTGATTCTATGTTTTAGTGGTCTATTAAAGTTGGTTATGGGGAAAATTCTTGGTTAAATGAAAAATTAAGATTTTTAATTTTCATGGTGAAGTTACTTAGGTACAAAATATGTTTATTTTAATGTACATACAGTACCTCACATAGTATTATTGATGAGTTTTACTACAGTACTGTAGCTGATGCTATCAACTAAAAACAAAACAGGACACAAAATATACATCTTCTCATTAAATTAGAACACAAAATAAAATATATTAGAAATAAAAATTATTAACAATACTAATAATCTAAATGTAGATGGCATTGAGATTGCCCCTAAAGCTTCATATCTGATCATAAATAACTCCAATGTCCTTTTCACAAGCAGTTACTTTAGTGAGGTAATGTTCACAACCTTAATGTTCTCAAATAAAGGTGTCAAGAATTTACAATTGTATAGAACTGTAATGCAAATTGTATCTCTTGATTATCTATAGGCTTGGAACAATCTGTCTGAAAAGATTGTATTTACAGTGAAAATATTATATTTATTAAAGAATAGTCTACTTGTTATTCCAGTGGGGCATGGCTGATGTGTTCCAGCAGCAGCAGCAACATGTTCCTGAAGGCATGTCTTCTCTCAAGTCGATAGCCCAACAAGTGATTGACCGTGCCGGGCTAGAGATCCCACCCTCAGAAAGGGTGCTTTTTGAAAGCAGCAAGATGACAATGTCTCAACTGCCCACCTCTGAGGCGCACATTCCCCCCCTCCTTGGGGTGGCTCCATTGGGGCCTGTGCCACTACAGAAGGAGCACCAACATCAGTTCCAGATGATGGAGTCTGCTTTCTTCCACATGCCACATCCCTCGGACTCTGAAAGACTGAGGCCATACCTGCCCCGCAACCCCTGCCCCACCCCGCACTACTATCACCAGGTAACTAACCCTAGTGGCTCTCCATATAATTTATTCTTGCCTACACAAAATTGAGACTTTGGCTGCCAAAACTAGCTTCATCAATGCATTCTATTGACACTAGTTTACTTTATGGCGAAAGCCTATAAAACTGTTTGGTGCTATGTTGGTCACAACTGTTCTTTCGTTAGATGATTTTGGTGCCTATACTACATACAAAAGCTATAGCATGTCAGAACATTTAGAGAAAAGAGAGTGTCAACCAAGGAATTAGATGTAACAGTTTAAAATAGTGATAGTAAAATATGCAGAAACAAGGAAATAAAGCAGAAAATATGTCTTTGATGAGAAAAATGTGCTTAAGAAAGAAAAACACTTGAAAATGTTATTGCATTGCCTTTTGAGGGCCTAAACATGGCCGCTATCCTCAAGTATATGTTCATGTTCTTGCCTTTGTTGAAGAAAAAAGACTAAATTGATTTCCCATCAGCACCTAATTTATCTGGTAGAAGACCCAATAAATTGTGAGAGAATTACCGTATTGGCCCAAATATAAGACGATTGATTTTATTAAAAATTGAAAGCAAAAAATAGGGGGTCGTCTTATATTTGCAGCCTAGCATCTTATTGTATTAATTTTAACTTACTTTCTGTGTAAAGCCGTTTGTATTGCATATTTCTAACTAAAACTAATAAATCTAGCATAAAACATGTTTTTACACACATGTAAGAAACTATAAAAATGTATTTTACTAAGGTATTTCACATGTAAATTATCGTCATTGATTGTTTCTTGTGTTATTAATTTCAAACTTAATTTTTGTGAAAAGTTGCATATATCATTTATTAAAGTAGTAAATCATGCATGACAACATGTTTCCACACAAATACTAACAAACTTTATTTTATTGTGGTATTTGCCTAACCCGCTCTTCTCAAGGGGAAGCTATAAAATAACTTTATTCTTTCATAAAATTTATCAAGTCTTACATTGTTTTTAAATAGTAATCCATTATTGTTTTAACTGTGTAACCAAACATAAAAATCAGGCTAGCTAAAACATTATGTCATAATAGTAATTAATCTTGAAATGTGTTAAAAGCTGATTTATCCCTATACACATTTCTATTGGGACCTGTACAAAAGGCTACTAAGCTAACTGTGGCTATCCCAAACCTATTATGGCAATTGATAGATAAGTCAAGTCTTTGGAATCAAATTTTACCCATCTCACAAATGGAATGAACAAATTAACCCAATTTTTGCCTAAGGCTGTGGTACAGTGTAAGTGTATTCGTGTAATATTGAGTTTTCACAAATACGCCTGAATTTGCCTTCATGAAACAAACGTTTATCTACTGCACAATGAGGAAGGTGACACTACAAACGAATTATTCGCGGGATCATGTGCAAATCACTACATTCAAACCAGTCTTTTTTTTATAAATCGAACTATAGCATTCATTACCCGACTGTATTATTCCCCTAATTTCCATTCTTATATTGTTATTGTTAATTAAAATTGTTCATAAATATTTAAACTAGTCTTGTACGGGAATAACATTTTGGATTAAGGAAATTTTCTGGCGGGAATAAAACGGGAACCATTTTAGGATTATATATATTTTTCAGATTTGTTATTTTACTTTAAACTTTGCTTTTTCAAAGTGTAACATTAAGATATTTTACAAATACAACATGGCACAGTTAAATGTTACTTGTACATAAAGTGTTATACATGATAAATGGTAAATATTGGTAATAAATTATAATATGCAGCAAAGTTTTGTATAAAATCCAAGAATGAAATAAAAAGAATAGCTTATCATGTATTATAGAATATAAAGTTTTCAGAATTGGAGAATAAAATGTATTATTTTGATATAGAGCGTTGCATAAGAAATATTCTTAAAAATTCACTGCTTACTATTCAACCTAAGGACCTTTTCAAATTTTTCAATATGAACTCAAGCTATTACTTTCACTTCACTACCCAAAATACATAAGCCAGATATTCCAACGAGACCTCTCATATATTACCAAAATGCCCCAGCATACAAAATAGACAAAAAAATAACTAAAATCTTGGAAAACATCAATAACCTAATGTCAACATCAAACGCTCATTACATTTAACTTAAAAACTTAAATCAATTCCCTCGGTTAAAAATTCAAAATTTCTGTCATTAGATATTTCTAACCTTTACATGAATGTGCCTGTTCATGAAACCAATAGTATTATCAAAGAATTAATTAATTCTAATTTTTTTCACTGATTACATTGACAACTATCCAAAATAATCCTACAATCATCAACCAAAACTACTTCCAATTCAACAATAAATTTTACCTTCAAGAAGACGGTCTAGCTATAGGATCACCTATTTATTGCTTGATGTCCGAAATATGTTTGCAAAAGTACGATCCAATAACATTAAACCCATTAACTAACAGCCCCAACATCATATTCTATTGCAGATATGTTGAATGATAGTTTTATTTTTTATGAGAGCAATATTTATCATTCTTTCTCCATACAGCCAAAATTGCCGTCTACCACAATTTGAAACTGATACTAGCCTCGACTATCTATATATCTCCACCTCTAGAAGCAATCTAAACAAATTTTCAGAAAACCAACCCATACTGAAGCTATGATAAATAATGATTCTAACAATCCCATTTCTCACAAACTAGCGTCCTTCAATAGTCCTCCATATCCCACTTAACAAAACAAACTACAGAAATGAATTAAATATAGTAAAACAACTTGCCATAAAAAATGGATATTCTCACTTAAGTGTATAAAATTCTTCAAAAGCAAAAATCGAAAATATCTAACATTTTCTCTGCCACTTTATTCCATCTGATCAGAATCAAGAAGTCAATTAACAACTACTCATGTCCAAACGACACAATACACTACATCAGAGCGAAGTTATCACTTGAAACTATTTTGTTGTGATATGTTGACACATGTTAATATAGTACGTCAGCGTAGTCTGAATTCGGCTTAAGGTCTAGTAAAGCTATAAAGTTGGATGGAGTAGAGCTGAGTAAAGTACAGAACTTAAAATTTCTTGGAATCGTAATTGAGGCAAAAGGTAGAAGTACTACTAGACACGTTTATTATTGCATACGGAAAGAATGTCAACTACTTGACGAATGAAGGAGGAGACCAATGATAAATGTCATCACTCGTTATCTTGATGTTCTGGCCTGTACACTCTAGTCAGCCTAAGTTTGGTAGTTTAGGACTTTTAGTAGTTTTGTGTAGACTATTTTTACTTTATTTTTTACTTCTCTTGACAAACATTACGGATACCTAATCAACTTTAAATACAAGGTACGTAAAGTGTTTTTAAAATGGCTTCAAATAAGCGTGACTAAACCAACTATTCACAGTGAAGGACTCAAAATTATTGCAAATGTAATTGATTATTTTGAGAGTGAAAAACTATCGGGACACTATAAGCAACTTGTTGAAAGAGTAACAAAACGCGCAGCAGAAGCTACAGGAAAATCAGAGCATACTATTTGTAAAATTCGAAAGGAAAGAAATATGTAAAATTCGAAAGGAAAGAAATATGCCGAGTGGGACACAAACAAAACTTTCAACTCCAGGGGAAAAGCACAAACCCAGCAGCAGAAAAATTGTTCTTGATGTATTTGAACTTTTCTGTTACTCGATGACTTATACAGGGAGAGGTTCTACATAGTTAAAAAGTACCAACTTTAAATAAATTATTAGAATATTAAAAGAAGACCTCAATTTCACTGGGAGCAAAGAAACATTGAGAAGACCATTTAAAAAAAATGAGTTAAGTTTAAAAAGTGTAAAAATAAGACTAATTTTAATGGAGAAACACGAAATAGTTGCATGGTGGGTTAGGTATTTAAGAAGAATAAGAGGAAATTATAAATTAGGGGACCAAAAAGTCCTGTGGTAGCCTATATCTTGATAAAACCTGGATGCATCCCTCGTACACTGTGAGTAAATATTGGCAAGACCCAGAAACAACAAGAGTATTGAAAAATGATGGTGCGGGGCAGAGGTGGATTATTGTCCATGCCGGTTCTGAGCAGGGATTTGTCAAATGCACTTTTTATTTTCAAATAAAAAACAAAAAGTTGTGACTATCAAACTGAGATGAATTTCAAAATTGGGTGAAAGAAAAACTTATTCCCAACCTTTTTCAAAATATCCTAATTGTAATGGATAATGTACAAATACAAATTGTACATAGATAATTTATTCTAACATGATAGGCACAGTGTTATTAGGTTACCTCCATAACATTGTAACCTAAACACTATAGAATTGATTTGGAACATGGTGAAATCATGAGTCACGGCCAAAAGTGTTGCTCAAAGCACTTTAGAAATAAAACATTTAACAGAAGAAGCAATCAATAATATCACTGAGAAGGATTGGCAACAGTTAAGAAAGAAGCGGATTACTGGAAAACTGGTCTGCTAGAAGTAGAAATAGAACAAATTTTTATTTATTTTGAAGATGAAAGTGACTGATAACAGTAGTATGTCAAGTAACTACAGTAACAACACTGACAGACAAATATTGAGTGTTGAGGAGTTTATTTAATATTTAAGATATGTTAGAACTACTTATATATTCAACTTAAGTAGCAGAAGTCTCATATTAGCCAAGTGCCACCACTTATGTCCTATTTACCATTTGGTACTGACTGTATTAAAGCGCTATGGATATCTCCTCTCACCCTTTCGCCTTTTGTACTCTAGAACGATTGCAGTGCTTAACCATGAGATGCAATGTTTTATGTGTTAGTAGTAGAGAGGATCTAATGAGAAGAGGACAGCAGGGGTAGTTGTTCTATAGTTGCGTAAGAGACCTGCTATGTAGAAGAGAAGTATTGTACAGGGCGTACTTTGTACCCATTGTCACATATGCAGCAGAAACAAGGACATTGAACGTAATAGAGACTAGGAAAGTAGAGGCCATGAGAATAAAGCTATCTAGGAAAGAATAGAGGTACAGGGAGTACATGAGATAGTAGAGGAAGCAAGATTGAGATGATATGGACATGTAATGAGTACGTTACAGTACATGAGATAGTAAAGAGATGGAAGGAGCTGATGACAGCAAGTGTGCAAGTGAGAGAAGAATGGTGGGGTCATTTTAATCTGATCCTGCCACGGGCTGAAAATGATGGTGGAGTTTAAATTTAAGAAACAATTACTTGCTAATGTATATTCAAATTTCCTAACTAACCAGTATTTAAATAAATGTCACAAAGAGATTAAATTTATGGATTTTGAATCTTCTTGGAAGTCTTAGATCTCTATTATAAAAATGAATCAACCTTTTTTGAACACTTGTTTGTTATTTTGTTAATGTTATGGTGCAATTTTAGGTACCACTGCCTCATTCGGACACAGTGGAGTTTTTCCAGCGCTTGTCGACGGAAACTCTCTTCTTTATATTCTACTACATGGAGGGGACAAAGGCTCAGTACTTGGCGGCCAAGGCCCTCAAAAAGCAGAGCTGGAGGTTTCATACAAAATACATGATGTGGTTCCAGCGGCACGAGGAGCCCAAAGTCATTAACGAGGAGTACGAGCAGGTAATTCACTATTTGAATTAAAATAATGTGCGGGAATTACATTTTTACCCAAGGATATTTTCACGGGCAAAACAATTTCTTGTGTGGACAGGAAACAGGAAAATATTTAAATGAATTACACGTAGAGCCTCTATATTTATTTTTAAGATTCATAATATATGTCCAAACTTAGCCATCCCATTCATTATAATAAATTAATAAAAAAGTAAATTGATTATAAAATTAGAAGCAAGTAATCAAATTTTATAGTTTCAACTAACTTAAATTTGGGGGAGGATGTCAAAAATATTTGTAAATTTGGTTAGGAAAGGGGACAGATGCGTTCACTTGCATCTATAGGTCTGAACCAGTGGCGGCTCGTTTGCACGGGAACATCAAATATTTTGGTTATAATTATATACTATTTTAGTTTTAAATAATTGATTAGTCCATCTAAGTCTATGTAAACCAATGGTGTCCAATCTGTTTCACCTGATGGTTCCGTTGATAGAAAATCAAATTCCCCCACATCCTTCCACCCCACCATTGATTTATTTGGGATATTTATTTTTTTAAACTTTAACGCTTTCTAGTCATGTCTTTATTTTATTTAAAAAAAAATGTAGTTCAGGCAGAATAGTGGTAGAAAAAAATGACTGAAGATTAATTATCGTGATGGTTGGCACTTATTTTTAGCAGTTCTTGAATACTGGGTTTAATTTTTTACATAGCACAAAGTCAACAAACGCTGTTTAGTTTTTATGAGTCAGAGTTGAAGATTTGGTGGTGTTGGAAGTGGCCGCAATGATAGTTTAGGGTAGCGTTTTTCAAACCAGGGCTTCGTGGAGCCCTTGGGCTCTGCCAGTTATCACACAGCCTTCATTAGTTAATTTTATAATATTATATATTTGTTTCTCACAGTATAAAATAGCATCACAAATTATGATTTCCAATTTTTTCAAATCTTAGTAAAGGACATTTGCAAAGGGTGCAGCCAGAATATGTGAGATTCCGTCTGTTATATACTTTCTACTTGTAAAAGATAACTTCAGTAGGTAATCGAGCAGTTTTAATAAATCATTTTAAGTAACTATCTTTCTTTTGATTGGTAATTTGGGAGTGAAGTTTTAAAAAGGTAAAAAAAAATATCTTTGTTTAAACCATGTGTTGACATATATAGGATATAATTATTTATATTATAAAATGCATACTAGCTTATTCAAAGCCTAAATAGACATAACATCGGAGTTTGTTTTGCTTTTTGTAATATTTCTTTAAAGATGAATATGCTGCAATATGTTCTGATAATGATAATAATTATCAGGGTGCGGATTTTTCATGATCCCCTGGTTGTAGAAATGCATATTTGATAGGTAATTTTTAATTATTTTTTTTAAGAAAATTAAAAAAATATATATATTAAATTATATATATATATTAACTATCAGTACTTTGGTAAAACATGAATATTCAAACATCAAATGTTTTACCACGTTCTTGTGGACTGAAGAAGATAATGTATGAGTCCAAATGAGCTTTGTGCCCCTTTACCTGCTTGATTTTAAAATCCACATTCCTGGTTAGACCTTCACTACACCTAAGTTGGAAAGAGTTGGAGGGGAGAGCAATTTTTAGAGTTCAAATGGACTTTGTGCCGTCTTTACATTCCTGGTGAGTCACTTTACCATGTCTGGAAAGGACTGTAGGGGGATGAGAAGCTATCGCTTTTGAAGCAGGTATTTGTATTCCAATGTTAAGTAGAACACATGATTTAAGCTGTCAAATGAATTCTAAATGCATAGTTTTCATTTATAAAGTGCACGTTATATTTATTCCCTTGCAATAATTTTATGTGTATCTAGAATTCTTTAAACCAAAGCATAAAGCGAGTCATTTGAGGCTAATTATTACTGAATTCAGAGAGGATATTTTTTCTACCAACAATGAAATACTTTTCTATAATATATATAAAGTGAAAATGGCTGGTATCAGATAAAAGATTTAACCATTCAACAGCATATCAGTCGCAACAAACATGTCCGTGGTATCCAGAATATCGATAAAAAGAAAACCTCTCAATTATTACTTGCACAAACTGCATTCACGAATCAAGAAAAATCCTCAACATTTTATATAGATTTGTGTGACGTTCTGGTATCTGCGAACATTTCTCTTTGGAAAATGAGCATTGTTAAACTAAAGGATATCCTGGGATGTAAACGGGTCATTCTATTCCAGACGAGTCCACACCGAGGAAAAACTGGAATGGACAGACCAAGAGAGATATTTTTTCTTACGTGTATAATGTAAATCCTAACTCTTGTAATAAATATATCAATTTTTTAGGTAATTTTTTGCAAATTTAAAGTCGCTATTTAGAGTTTTTAGCGTCATTTTATAGGTCTTTTTTTTTGGCAATTTTAAGGTAATCGAAATCCGGGCCCTGATGATGATAATAATAATAATCAAGAAATGTTTCGAGCCTGTGGCCAGTTTCGTTTAGTAAAATGCCTCCATCACTTTATCCTTCCACCATTCTTCCTCCTGCACTCTCTTCCACTGTCCTCTCATTTGCACACTTGCTGCTATTTCTTCCTCCCATCTCTTCCCTACATACTTCATATCCATTAATCTTCTTGGAATCCTCTCCCCTCATTACATGTCCATACCATCTCATCCTTGCTTACTCAACTATCACATGTACCCCTTGTACTCCATCTCTAGACCTTACATCTTCATTCCTAATCCTCTCTCTTCTGACGACAGCTTACATGCTCCTCAAAAACTTCATTCCAACGGCCTTCACTTAGTTTTTCTTTTAGTCCAAGTCCAAGTTTCCGCTGCATACTTTATCATGGACGTGAAGTATATACAGGACTTCCTTACACTTCAATGGTACTTCTCTTTTCCATAGTAGGTCTCTTGCACACCTGTAGAAAACCTCTCCCTGCTGCCCCCTTTCACCTCAATCTCACTACCTAGATACTTCACACTCTTTGCTTCTTTCAAATCTATTCCATCCAGTTCTATCACCTTTCTTGGTCTTGTTCTCTGCCTTGTCATCACCATCAATTCACTTTTAGCCATACTAAATTTCATTCCACACTTTTTCACCTCCTCGTTCTATTCTTACAGCTGTTCCTGTACTTCCTCTTCCCCCCATACTATCAAGTCATCTGCAAACATCTTTGCTTTCATTTTCTCCTCACCCAGTCTCCCTGCCACTCTATTCATTATCATTTCCATCAGTTTTTGTTAGTACTGACCTGCAAGATGGTGGGCGGAGCCAGGTTGACGTCCTCACCCAATGATTTTAGCTTATAACTTCCACAAAAATTTAGCACAGACTTTTTTTCCCCCTGGTGGTCTAGGGGTAAGGTCGTTGGACTTCTGTTCTGGAGGTCCGGGGTTCAATCTTTGCTCCCGGCACAGATTTTCTGATTTTTTTTATACTGAGCAGCACTAATGATTGCATTAGGTGCGGTTGTTAATGATTTCATGGGTGGGGCCAAACTTATGCACCTCAGTAGTGGAGCATTGGCGCGCAAAGCCAAAGGTCTCGGGTTTGATTCACATGTTCAGGTAGTCTTAATTGAATAAAAATCTGTTTTTCAACAAAATAGTCACTAATTAGTCATAGGGAATGCAGGATCTGGTACGGATGAAAAAATGACATGAAGACTGGCCGTGTACAGTCTCATTGTAAATACTGATGCAGACTGTCAGTTCTAAGACTGACATCCGTAACATACCCTTAAATTAATTATTTTAGAAAATGTTTTCCCACATACCAATATTAAACTAAATCATAATTATTTTTAATAATCACTCATTTGTAAAATACCCTTTTTTTATTATTTTAAAAGAAAAACCAATAAGTAAAAATCTATCTTTTTTATATTAACATAGTGATAGTGCTGCTATCTACCAGACATGTGGCACCGCAATTAAATGGACACAATTCAGGATTTGGTGGATATAATGCAAATAATTCTACTGAAAACAAATCAGACTTTTTATTTGCGGTGCTTGTTTAAGAAAATGTCTGAATGAAGACGATTCAGCTTCCCCTCTATTATCTGTAAAGGAGAAAACCCTCTTCACCTAAAGGCCTGAATTTGAATTATTAAAGGGGAATCCCCTTGCTGATTGCTTCAATCAAAGGGAATTCCCAAGCTGGTTAACCTGTTTTCACTCAAAGAAAAATTCCCACATTGAGTTTAAAATATCGTGGGCTAAATATAAAAATATATTTTAAATATTTTAAGTTCCTTTGATATATATGTTCGGATCCCGCCCTTTTGCAAGTATATGCGCCTCAGCAAGGTTGTAGTGGCGAAGAGAAATGGAATTTCCTACAAGAACTAGAGGACAATATCCAAGAAGATAGCCTCATGATAATAGGTGACTGTAATGCTCAGATCGAGGTGGAAAGAAGAGAGTTTGAGAAAAAGACTCAGCCTTTTGGATATGAAAGGAGAGATGTCACTTGAGTTTTGCGTCAGGAACACACTTAGTGTAAAGAACACCTGGTNAATATATTTCCAGTATTTTCCGTATTGGTAGACACCCTTGTAGCTGATGTAGTATGTGGAGAGAGCATACAGGATTCTAGTGAGAGTCTAGTCAGTGTAAGCTGTAAGTGGTGAACCTAAATAGTGGTAAGTAGAAAAAGTATAAGATAGGAAAAGACCAAAGATAAAGGCCTGGAAGCTGAAGGATATGGATGTAAAGCATGAGTTCCAGGATAGAATTAAAAATATGATACCAACTAATGAAATACAAGATGGAAACGGAGAGTGGAATTACTTTAAAACTAGTCTAGTCAACAGTGCAATAGAAATATGTGGCAAACAGGTGGAAGAGTGAAGGAAGTACAGACAGCATGGTGGAATGACAGAGTGAAGGATGCTATAATGAAGAGGAATAAGGCCAGAAAGCCAAGGATATTATAACATAATTGATTTTTGGACTGCTCTCATATATTTAAAAAGTCATGGATGAAGGTATTTTTCTTTAAAGTATCGTATGTAAATTAAAATAGGGTAAATGAAGTAAAGAATATGGAGAAACAGAAACAAAATGATAACATGATAGCGATGGATGAGACAAAATGGAGTAAGTAAAGTAAGAATACAGGGATAGAAAACTGGAAGTTAAAAGATTTGTACGAGAAGAAAAAGGACAGATTCTGGGAAGAGTTTACACAGAAACTAGGGGAAGACAACAAAGGGAATATAAAAAGGCTATTTGGAAGGGTAAGGAGTAAAAGATCTGATATGGAAGCAAATAAGAGCATCACGGAAGGAAGATGGAGAGGTAAACAACAAGAAGGAGATTAGGAACAAGATGAAAACCTATTTTAATGAACTACTAAATGGTGGCAGAGTAAGCTAATTATGAACCAAACAGAAAAGAGACACTGATTGATTACATGGGCAGAACTGGTAAGAGCTATGCGGGGGATGAAGAATGGTAAGTCAGCTGGGGTGGATGAACTCACAGCAGATATGGTAAGAGCAGCTAGAATATCCAGGATACAGTGGCTGCACCAGACACTAACAACAATCAGGTGCCAGATGTCTCGACTAAGGGGATAATTATTCCACTGTTCAAGAAAGAAAGCAGAAGAAAATGCACCAACTATAAACGCACTATGCTACTTTCTCGTAGCTTGAAAATTATGGAAATAATTATTGTGGGAGAGCCATTATTGAACCTGTCTTAGAAAAGGAACAGCATGGATTCAGGGCTAACACGAGTACTTCAGACCTGATATTTGCTATAAGGACGCTAAAGGAGAAGTATTGGGGAAAGGGAAGGATTTAATAATAGTGTTTTTGGAGCTGGAAAAGGCGTACGGCAGCATTCCAAGAACAATACTTTGGGAGAGTTTAGAAAAACTGGGAGTTCCTGGAAATTTGATTGGCAGTGTTAGAATGTTGTATAAAAAGTGTGTGAGCTGTGTACAGATTGGGGAAGGAAGATCAGAGTGGTTTTATACCAAAAGGGGATGAGAAATAGGGTAAATGAAGTAAAGAATATGGAGAAACAGAAACAAAATGATAACATGATAGCGATGGATGAGACAAAAATGGAGGAAGTAGGGCAAGAATACAGGGATAGAAAACTGGAAGTTAAAAGATTTGTACGAGAAGAAAAAGAACAAATGCTGGGAGGAGTTTACACAGAAACTAGAGGAAGAGAGCAAAGGGAATATGAAAATGGTGTTTGGAATGGTAAGTAAAATATCTTATATGGATGCTATTAAGAGCATTACAAAAGGAAGTTGGAAAAGTAGTTAGCAATATGAAGGAGATTAGAAATAAGATGAAAACCTATTTCGATGAACTACTAAATGCTGGTAGAGTGAGCAGAGAGGACGAAGAGAATCATGAACTAAACGGAAAAGAGACACCTATTACATGGGCAGAGGTGGAAAGAGCTTTGCGGGGGATGAAGAATGGTAAGTCAGCTGGCGTGGATAAACTCACAGCAGATATGGTAAGAGCAGCTGGAATACCCAGGATACAGTGGCTGTACCTGACACTAACAATAATCAGGTGCCAGATGACTCAACTAAGGGGATAATTACTCCACTGTACAAGAAGGGGAGCAGAAGGAAATGCACCAACTATAGAGGCATTACACTAGAAAAACTGAGAGCCATTAATGAGCCTGTCTTAGAAGAGGAACAGCATGGATTCAGGGCTAACATGAGTACATTGGACCTGATTTTTGCTTTAAGGGTGTTACCAGAGAAGTATTGAGGAAAAGTTAAAGATTTAATAATGGTGTTTTTGGACTTGGAAAAGGCATACGACAGCATTCCAAGAACAATACTTTGGGAGAGTTTAGAAAAACTGGGAGCTCCTGGAAATTTGATTGGCAGGGTTAGAATGTTGTATAAAAAGTGTGTGAGCTGTGTACAGATTGGGGAAGGAAGATCAGAGTGGTTTTATACCAAAAGGGGAGGTTCAACAAGAGAGTGCTCTTTCACCACTGCTGTTTTGAACTGTCATGGATGCTGTACTAAAAGTCATGACAAGAGAGGAGAACAAGGACCTATATGCCCTGGTATATGCGGATAACGTGGCGATTTGGGAGTGAATGTGAATAAAACAAAGACTGTTGCCTTGAAAATCAGTAAAGTAAACTACCAAAAGCTGCATTTGTTTGGAAGGAAAACTGGGAAGTATCCACGAGTTCAGACAGTTGGGTAGTGTGGTCTCCTGTAAGAGCACCATCAAGCAGGAAGTACTCAACAAAGTGAGCAATAGGTCATAATTCTTTAATTTGATAAAACAGATAATGTAGGACAAGAAGGTGCCAGGGAAAGCCAAGATGAGTCTATATTCTTACGGACAGTTTAGATACTTTTATAGTAAAATAAGAAAGAGCTGAGTAAGCTTCTAAGCTTCAAGCGTGTGAAATGAAATCTTTAAGAAGTGCCCTGAAGAAGACATGAAGATATAAAGTAAGGAATGGGGACATGATAGAGGAGTTAGGAGTGAAGAAAACAGTGGAGGAAAGGTTAAGGTCATTAAGACTCTGATGGTTTGGTTATGTGAAAAGAAAGGAAAACACAAGAACACCACGTGTATACATGGAAAGAGAGGTAGGGGCAGAAGACCAGTTGGACGACCCAGAAGGCGGTGGGTGGACCAGATAAAAGGTAGATGTGAAAAAAAAAGAAGAGTGATGGAAGGAGAAATGTTCCTGCACGAAAGATGTAAATAAGAGAGGAGAGAGCTGAAGAAGAGTGATAGAAGGATAAATGTTCCTGCCCAAACAGTGTTGGAAAGAGTTTATTCGCAAACACCCTACCCGGCAAGTTGGAGGGGTTTCACAATGATGATGATGATGATTATTATTTGTTTAAGTTAAGAGGCTACAAGTCTCAGGCCAGCTGGGAAATAATGTCTGCATGTAATATAAAAAATGAACACAACCATTTTCAACAGTAGATGTATTTTAATGGCTGTCTTAGAGCGTTACTACTTGTTCAGGCTATATGCTTTTAATAGTATCTAATTGCTAGAATGTAAACCATCGAACTAAAAATATATTTTATTTCCAAGCCACATCTACTTGACTTAGTGGTATTTAAATGTTTAGTACTTTTTCAATTATTTGTCTACAATCTGCACGGATTCAACCATTTAGTGCAAATTAAAATTAGATGAGCTATACCCTGATTTTGGTTGGAAGAACAGTTTAGAAAATTCACACTTTTTTTTTTGTGACCAGCATTGAAAGCATTTTACTATATTATTTGTGTTATTAGTGTTATAGGTATTGATAATATCTATTAGAAGTGACAACTGTAGATAACATGACTTGATGTATTAATATATTAAAACATTTTTAGTAACTTTAGTAAATACTAGCTACTGTTCATCCTATCAAAATCAAGGTATGGATACAAGGGAGACATACTGACCAATTAGTTGGGGGGAGGGGGGGATGGAAGCACATTCATTAACACAGCTTCCTTAACTACGTACGGTAAACTATATTACAATAAGATACATGACAACTACAGATATTTTAAGTCAACAGATTTGATGTGGAAGAAACAGTTTCCTTATGTCGTCAAAATGGAATTGTTTCAAATTCCATTGACTATTTCTAGTTAATTGGCTTATCATTATGGATTTTAGATCACCTCTGTGGTATAATGATCAAATTTCCTGGCTGCAGATCCAGAGGCCCCAGGTTCGATCCCCGGCACTTCCAGAATTGTTCTGGTATTCAGTGGGCTGGAACTGGGTCAACTCAGTCCCGAGAGGTCAAATGAGGAGCTACATGAATACATGAGTAACAGCTACGATCTAGAAAAGTGAGATTAACGACCAAAGGGTTCGTTGCACTGACCACATGACACCCTCTATCGGCAAATTTTTGTACTATCATCATAAACGAGGGCGGCTGCTTGGTCGGAATAACTTGCTTGCGGTGTTACATTTTACTGCCCCATGGTATGATTTGTCAAATAATATTAGATCATCATCCTCTTACAATCCATCTTCACTTAACAGATTATTGAACTCTTCTCATCTAAATGTAATTATTATCTAATGACAATAAAGCATATCACATTGATCATTTTTTTTATTGGTTCAAATTACGCATTTAAAAATAAGATAGAAGAGCAAGGCCTACAAACTGTAGGCCTCAAAGTTCACAAATAAAAATTGTAATGGTTTAGGTACCTTAATATTTGTTTTTTTTACTATCAACTATGAATATAATATTGTATTGCATCTGGTATTTGTTTGGAGTCAGCCTGTTGGTGAACATAGTGCCAACTTCTGCATAAAGATTATTTGTAAATTGATTTTTTTTAGTTTTGAGCTCAAAATAAAGGTATCACATGAAATTAACTTAACCATAAACTTTGCTTCATAATTTTACAATGTTAATAAGTTATTATTAATAGTGTCATAGTGTCTTCATATTTTTTCAAGCAAACTTGGAAGACAAATATTTCCAAAAATTAGAAATATATCCAGTTTGTTACTAAAGTGTATTATAATAATAACAGTATTAATAATACGAAAATAAAGCCAATTTGTTTGTAAGGGAATGAAATCTTGGAATACGGATATTTAAAAAAATGTTGGATTAGTTTGTATGGTGTGGTGCCAAAACGAGCTAAAAATTTATAAATATCATAAGAATATATTAGCATTTAAAAATATATATAAATAGTATAACTAAATTTTAATGTCATCACGAAAACAAACCTATCTCCAAGAATAGTTGTAAAAGTATAATCTACAAATCTAACGTTTAGTATTTTATAGCAAATATTGAAGTTCTACAAATTAAATTTCCAATAATCATTTTGTTTAGAACATTCTCAATGAAATCCTCATAGTTAAGAATAGACGATGCTCAAGCACGGATGAGTCCTATGATCGTGTACATCTATTTACTTTGTCATGGTTCAGATTGGGTCTGAACCTCAATGCGCTCAATAAATAATATATTAAAAAAAGGGTAGAGCATATAGTAAAAAAAATAACTAAAATGCAACAAAGTATTTAAATAAAATGACTAGATTTCATACCATATTTTGACATATGTGATGAGTAGAACCATTTTTTTAACAACAAAAAACATCTATATATATATATATATATATATGTATATAAATTAAATACTTTATCTGAACAATAGCATCATAAGTTAAGAAAAAATATCCCATTTCATGTATTCAAGGTTATCCAAAAACATGTATCTAGAATAAAATGTGGGCTAAGAGAACATATTGTCTAGTTGAATAAAATCTAGAAGCATTCAGATTTCATAAACTATCCATAATTTTTATTTTTTAATGATGGAATCAAAGATTGAATACACAGTATAAGAAGGAGGACACAATATGTGGTTATTTTCAGGAAATTCTACTGTCCCCCTAAAATAGTTTTGATGGACTGTGTTTTAAATGTCAACTTTAGGAAGCATAATTTTCTGGTAAGTCTGCGTGGATTTTAATAATGCAAGAACAGATGAATAATCTGGTGACAGCTTAACCTAACATTGTATCTATTATTATAAGAGATGAATCGAATACACCACTTTACGAATATGAATCTTCATGTTACATTCAAATTCTAATCTCAAATTAGAATCTAAATATTGTACAAAATTATGAACATATGAGGAAATAGTATTAAAACAGATTTATTGAAAGTAGAAAACTAAATGTTAACATTGATTATAACATTTAGTTAAGTGTTATATAAATGGTCTGGGGTCTGGTTTTAGAGTTTTTACTATAATTATGTTATGTTGAGATTAAACCACTAACAAGAACTCTAAAACAAATCAAAATTCAAAATTTAGAAAACTTTTTAAAATATTGAATTAGGTAAATTTAAAATGTCAAATCTCCTTTAGGACTATCTATTATCAATGTTATGAAGGATCTCATCACATTTCTTCCTATAGAGAGCTTTTAGAATGAATACAAAATCCTTGCTGAATTTACTTAATAAAGCTATTGGCTTTCTCTAATAAAATATCATGGAGTGTTAAAACTCAAATTGTATTATTGAAATCCAAGTATAAAATTATCTATATTGTGATTTACACGGAAGTTGAAGAGAAGCAGAAGCTTCACCAAACGAGGGAGAATCTCTTCTTCTTGGGCAAGTGATTGACAGTGATCTTTTTAAGCATCCCGGCCGAGGCCCCCTTGCGAGGTTTGAACAGGTTTACCTGAAGTCCAGACCTTGATCTTCTTGGTAAGGGCGCCCTGGGGGAAGACAGCCTGAACTTGGGGCACCACGCTAGACGACACCATACCACCTTCCGGCCCGATGGCGTGCACCTCTTGACGGATACGCGACACCACCGCAAAGTACTGGGGGAAGTCTGTCGTGAGGATGCGAGTCGTGCGTCCTGCATTCACCTCCTCTAGAGCTGATAGTTCTGAAAAAGGCAGAGAGGCGTTAGAGTGAAAACATTAATATTCATAGAATATATTTAAAAAATTAGATAATGGTGTGTGAAATCCACTTTTTCAATTCAAAGCCAAATTGGACATATGAAGTGATCTAGAAACCAAATTTAAACTCAAATAATTATTTTTAATAACGTTCATATTTATTTGGTAAGGAGTAATAAATGATAAGGTTATATCTTCTTGGTTATTATTTTTTATTCTCTTCTTTAAATGTACAGGCAAAGAATCCAACAAAACATCAGAATTTATTTTGTAACCAAACTTATTAATATGAACTCTATGGCACCGGATTTTACATCTTTACCTAAAATTCATAAACAAAACATTCCAATAAGACCTCTAATAAATTACCAAAATGCTCCTGCTTACAAGTTAGCCAAAAAATAACTAAAATTTTACAAAATAATTGGCAACTTCCTAATTCATATATCAAAAGCTCCTTTGATCTTACAAACAAACTAAAAAACATTTCTTTGAATTCAAAATCCAAATTCACATCTTTAGACAACACCAACTTAAACACCAATGTACCCATAAATGAAACCATCAATATTGTAAACGCTACATTTATAGACAAAACATTCTCTAAAGAATACATGATCAAATTATTAAGTTACTTGAAACCATATCAAATCAGAATTATTTTCAATTCAATAATAAATTCTACTTCCAGAAAGATGGCATTGAAATGGGTTTACCCATTTCCTGTTTGATATCTGAAATCTTTATGCAAACCTCCGACTCTAAAATTATCAAACATCTTAACAAATACATAAACATCCAATTCTATTGTAGATATGTCGAGAACATCCTTATAATTTATGAAAATATTCTTGATAGTACTATCATCAACAGCAATAACATTCTAAACAATATCCATCCCAAACTAAAATTCACAATTGAACACAAACAAAATAATAGCATTAACTACCTGGATTTAAATATCATGAATAATAAAAACTACAAATTGTGTGATTCCCAATGATGCCAGCCATCCTTAAGCTCACAAATTGGCAACATTCAATAGCCTTATTTATAGATTAAGTCTTATTCCACTTTCCAAGAAGAACTTTAAAACCGAATTAAAAATCACTTAACAAATAGCAAATTCCTATGGATATTTCCTATACAAAATTCTACAAAAACAATAATCTCAAATGACCAAGAAATCTAACCTCACAAGTCTTCCAACTAATCCTACCCAACCAAAATAGATAAAAGTTAACAATATAGACAAAGAATCCATAAGAATTGCAAATGTTTTCAAAAAACAGAACATCAGAATTTCTTCCAGAACATAAAAAATAGGAGAGGGGAATAAAAAATAATAACCAAGCAGATATATAAGCTTATCAAATAATTATGATCTTATGTTGAAAAAAACTATATTTTACTAAATAAATTTCGTTAAACATTGAAAGGAGGATAGAAGAGAAAGTCATACACACTTACCAGAAAACTACAGGCCTTGCCCTTCTACCCTCCCTTTAATGTTTAATTTAATACAGCCGTTTGGCACTATATTTCCTTTGCATAGAATTTAGCTAACTTTAGGCACAACAGGTAATTCATAAAAAGGTTTTATAGATTTTAATTTGAAAAAATAAGGAAAGATAAACTAATTAAGTGAGAGATGAGTGAAGAAAACTCACTGAGGAAAATATTTGATAATGCAAGAAGAATATTCTGGCTTCTATAGCAGAAAGACCCCCCACCCCCAATACACACACACACACATTTAAACACACAGAGTTTTATACTTCAACATTATTGCCTTGCTAAAAACTATATTTGTTTATGAATGTGTGCTATAGGATACAGAAGAAAAGAAGACGTCACAGGTGTACATTGGATTCTTCCCAAACCTCTTTCCCTCAGTGGGCTTTCAACACACAGCTTTCATTTAATTAGTTTATCTTTACTTATTTTTTAAATTCCCACTATTGTGTAATCATTTAGCTTCCTCATTGTTGTATATTATAGAATTTTATCCAAGCTAATAAATCAAATTATTATTATAGCATCCAATTTAATTACTGCAGATTTCTGAAATGTGAATGTAAATTATAATATATGTAGCAGTAACTACATGAAAAAATTGAAAATAAGTGAGTAATTTAAGTGACAATATCTTCTTTTAAAAAGGTTTATAGTGATCAATGCCATATTTTTAGAGCAAAGTCATAGCTAATGAATACTTGAATTAAAGTTGAAGTTTGTAAATTTTCTCAAGCTAATGGAGAAAGAACAATGATCTAGTTCATTTGACAAACATAGAGGGATATTTTAGCACTTAAAGAAGATATTTTTTAAATTAACACACACACACATACACACATTTAAACACACAGAATTTGATACTTCAACATTATTGCCTTGCTAAAAACTATATTTTTTTGTGAATGTGTGCTATAGGAGACAGAAGAAAAGAAGATGTCACAGGTGTACATTAGATTCTTCTCAAACCTCTTTCCCTCAGTGGGCTTTCAACACTCAACTTTCATTTAATTAGTTTATCTTTACTTATTTTTTAAATTCCCACTATTGTGTAATCATTTAGCTTCCTCATTGTTATATACTATAGAATTTTATCCAAGCTAATAAATCAAATTATTATTATAGCATCCAATTTAATTACTACAGATTTTTGAAATGTGAATGTAAATTATAATATATGTAGCAGTAACTACATGAAAAAATTGAAAATAAGTAAGTAATTTAAGTAACAATATCTTTTTTTATAAAGGTTTATAGTGATCAATGCCATATTTTTAGAGCAAAGTCATAGCTAATGAATGCTTGAATTAAAGTTGAAGTTTGTAAAGTTTCTCAAGCTCATGGAGAAAGAACAATGATCTAGTTCATTTGACAAACATAGAGGGATATTTTAGCACTTAAAGAAGATATTTTTTAAATTCTTTAAAAGCTATAATTTTATTTTATTAAAATTGTATAGTCTAATGTTACATAATAAAGGACAGTTTTTAATAAACTTCAAAGTATTACATAATATTATACATACAGTACATTAATTTTCCCTGTATAATATTAGTTATGAATAATACTTTCTTTCATTATTAATACATAGCAACTGAATTCAAGTGACAAAATTAATTTATAATTCATGGATTGCCAAAATAAAAATATAATTTAGTACAAATCGTTCAAAAAAATATCCTAATAAACATATAGTTTATGATTCTGTTGACTAATTGTCAAATGTATGGATAGTGAATGCCTATTTTATTTTCGCTTAATATTTTTACCTAAATAATAATATTTCAAGATAATATCAATATTTTATTTTAATCAAAGTAAATGTAACTTTGCACAGTTATTTTTTCCCGAGTTATTTCGAAAAGAGCGCAAGTTTTGTAGAACATTTGTTAGGTGATGATTGGGTGAATTCCTGAATCTAAGTCATGGCTCACCTTCTCCTTCGAAGCTATCATTGAGGACTTGATGAACCGCATCATCGCTTGCCTCAAGAGTATGTTCTCGCCAAGTCTCACCATTGTCCGAACGAAGGATCACTATCTCGCGCTCCATGCCTCGCAAAGAGCCAAAGTGTGGGACTTCGATGATCACAGGTCTTTAAACAATGAAACATGTCATGTTGTCATAACTAGGAAAACTGGTTCCCTCGGTCTAATCTTGATGGGTAACTTATTAGAATATAAAGTGAGATGAATAGATGAAGACATTCAATTTGATAATATTTTATATGACTGCAAGTCCAATGCATTATGAAACATTTAGAGCACTTAATGTAAATATTTTTTAAATAGTTTGAAAACACCCAAAACTAGAATGGTTAGCTGAACAAAGGTAAAAAGTTGAAACTCACAACAAAATATAAATATTCTACTAGTGTTACAAAGATGGTTGCGCTACAACCACTAATTCCAAATTCCTAAAAGAGTGTGTGTTGGTGAGAAGGGGTGAGAGGGTGGAGGAAGAGAGGCAGATGGAGAAAGAGGAACACAGAGAAAGAACAAATAATCACAATAAATATGTATATCAGAAAAAAAGAATAGAAGGCCACCATTTTTACCTAATTAATAATTCCTTGCTCTTGAAGTGTAAGGAAGTGTTGTACAGGGCAAACTTTGTATGCAATTGTCATATGTGTAGCAGAAACATGGACATTGAATGTAAGAGAGGCTAGGAAGGAAGCTATCTGGGAAAGAGTGGGGGTACAAGGAGTACATGAGATAGTAGAGATGGGAGGAGAAGATAACAGAGATGTGCAAGTGAGAGGAAAAGAAATGGAGGCAAATAAAGGAGAAAGAGCAGTGGCAGGAAAAAGGAAGATGGAGGCATTTTATCAAAATGACCTGGCCACAGGCTAGAAACAGGTAATGATGATGACTTTTGGAGATTTATTTTTCAAATTTAATAGATGACAAAATATGGGAGTCAAGCTAAAAATAATAAAGAATAAACCCAGTTTGTAGAGGATGGGAGTCATATAAACTAACATGGCAATGCGAATGCATGTCCTTACTAACATGTTTTACATTATGTAATATATGAACCTTGCTAGTGGTTTGAATATGGTTGTCCTGGGCCCATAATCAGAATAATGGAAGTCAACTCAAATGGAAACTTTGTTTTGTCATTACAATATTGAAATGCTTTGGTTAACTAGGACTACTATATTACTTTAAAAACTAGAAAAAAATATATATGTATACTACCATCATATTAATTCTGTAAATAATCAATACCATCAGATGTAAGTTCAAACACATTTATAAAATATAAAAAATAAACATAGTAATTACACTTTTGAGACAGTGAAAAATTAATAAACTATTAGTTTGTGCGCATTGATTGTGTATATGCTAGAGGATAAAACATCATTGTCAGAAATATATATATAAATAGGAATAGTACTAGGAATTAGCATTTGTGGATCCCCCCAAAAGATGTAGATTTGGATTTACATCCTTTATTATTTTATGTAGAGCTAGTTTGTTTTCAATGGAATAGAAAAATTAATAGGTAGATATAATTATTAAATGCCTATCTCTGCTGTGAAAGTTTCTTGAAAATACAAATTTAGTGAGAGGTTTTGATTCAAAAAGGAATTATTAGATTGAAAGTGTTAATTTTATGAAAGTAATCAACAACTTTACAAGACTCAAGTAGAAAATATTTTAATTTTGGGTGAGAGGTTTTATATATTTTTTGTTTATTTATAGTATTCAAAGCTTACATTAAAATAATATAAGAGCACACACTGGACTGGTGAAAGTCTCAGTGCACATGAAGTAGCTTGAAACCCGGACTCCTGAATCAGAATATAGAGTGTAAACCAGTAAACAAACCATGTCAGTCTAGCAAAAAACAGCTACTATCACAAATGTGTCAATTTCAGTTAAAAAAGAGTTTTTAGTGTTTTTTTTAGTGCATTTTTAGATTATTAATCTAAACAGTAATGCTTCACTCAAAAACAAACGTAAGACAATGCTTACAACTTATGTTCCATTTTTGTTTTGTTAAGCAATCCATAGCTAGAGGGTTATAAAAGGATTGAACCTTCTAATTATAGTGAACTTTGAATTTGTTTGATAAACTTGCAGCTAAACTCTTTAATAGTGGAAGTGAATGATATGAATATGTAATTCTCACCCTAGGAACTTAGCCCCGACAGGTCCAAGCTCCAATATCCTGCTTGCCAGAGCTTCTCCTTCCATGAGAGGAGGAGGGTGGCTAAGTTTGTCTCTCTTAAGGTAGCGGCAAGTCACCCTCATGGGCATGGTAGCCTTGCGTGGAGGCACAATCACTCGCACACCACTGTGTCTGCAACCCCGCATCGCACCACCCCGAGCATCGACCAGGAAGCTTACCAGAAAACTAGAGGACAAGCACACAACACACTCATGAGCAGAGTAGCCTTGCGTGGAGGCACAATCACTCACATGTCAATGTGTCGGCAAACCCATATCACTGTAAGTGTCAGAAGAAAACTATATAATACTTGTGTAAACCCATACGTCTGAAGCATCTGCTGTTAGAATATGTTATGGATACTGCTGTACCTGTACGCCTGTTGATTAATAGTGTGTCACAAAGGAGCTCAATGTCACACCCGAGTTTACACAATGTCTAGTATAATTAGTTAAGTCTACTTTAATGGTTTCGTTAAGTGTTGAAGTCGAATGTAATCTATAAAATTTAAGGTTGAAAATTACATTATGTTTAGTATAATATTAATTAATGACAACTACAGGCCTTTAGGATCACACGCCGACCACACAAGCTGTTCCCACCACGTTCAATCCAGAGCCATCTCCCTCCAATACCCATCTACACCCAGCTCCTCTAGATCTCTGGTCACTCACAACGTCACTGCATCTCGTTCTGGATTACCCCAGCCAGAGGTATTCGAGTGACAGGTATGCCATCCATGATAGCTATCGGACTTATTTCCGGTTGCATTATGGTTACATGCCCTGCCCATCTAATACTGTGTGATATCATTTTTTGTAATACATCAAGTTGCTACAACAACTAATTTATTTTCTCATTTTATATTTGTCTTCTTCCCTTAAGGAACCCCATATTTTTCTCATGACTTTCCTTTTAAAGATCCCCAGTCTCTCCCTACCTCTCTTGGTCGTGCTCCATGTCTCCAAGCCGCACAAGACTATTGAACACACAATAGTGTTGTATACCCTCATCTTTGTTCTCATGAATATAATTCTGGAGCTAAACAAGATCTTTAAACTGTAGTAGCTCTGGGATCCAGCAATCATTCTTTCCCTCAGCTAATCCTTGATGTTACAATCATTGAACCAGCATTCGAGATATATGAATTTCCCCACCTTTCTCAGCTTCATATTTCCTACCTTTACAGTCCCCTCATTCGTTCTTCTCCTTAACAAGGTAATTACCTCCGTTTTCTCTTCACTGATGTGTAACCCTACCTTTTTGGTTGGTGTTCCTCTCTAGCTCCAGGGCCATCCCAGCCATTAGCGCAATGTCATCAGCAAACGCCAATCATCTGTGTTTTCCATTCATCATAACAGCATTTCAGTCTGTTCTCTTGTCCATTTCCTGTATGACCTTTTATAAAAACAAGTTGAACATTATCGGCAATATCTCATCTCCTTGCCCTACTCCTCTCTTTATCTCCAATTCGTCTGACAACATTCCTCTAAAATTTACCTTAACTTTAGTCGTTCCAGTATAAGTCCTAGTCATCCACCTTATTTTCAGGGGTATTTTCATCTCTTGAAGCACCTTGTACATGCTCTCTCACTTTGTAGAAGTCCAGAAACGTTGTCTCTATGTCCTTGTCGTACTTCTAACACTTTTCCCACAGCTGTCTCATTGTAAAGACGTGATATATCCTACTTTTGCATTCCTTAAAGCCAGTTTGGTATTCTTCGACTTCTTCTTCAGTCAGTTGAGAGGCTTCAGTTTGTCCAGAATGATCAGAGAGCGTATTTTATACATCATGTTCAGCAGTGAAATACCTCGACAGTTGTTTTATTACACCTTGCTCTTCTTTTTGTGAATTGGGATTAGTATTGCTGTCTGCCGGTCTTCAAGTATCTTATTCTATCTCGAGATAGTTCTGATTCTGTTTTTTTAATTTTTTTATTTAGCACTACGCCTTAATACCTTTTCGAGCTATATACTTAAGTACTAATTACACTAATGGGTTAGGAATTACGAAGGTTGAACATAAAGGAAGTGAACCAACATTTTTGTGGAAGGTGAAAACAATATAGGAAAAACCACCCCCAGTTCACCCGTGCGAGATTCGAACCTCGATCTTCCCGTCCTTGGGAGTCTAGCTCAACACAAAACTAGTGCATTAGCTAACTACATCACCTAGGCGGGTCATTTTGTGTAAGTTATTAATAAATAAGATTGAAGATACTTGAAGCACAAATAAAAGTAAAAACACTAACACATAAAATTACATACACTTCAGTATTTCGACTCTTTTATTGCATCATCTTCAGGAAGTATAGTAGTAGTAATACTGAACAGGAATCTAGCTTCATTGATACCAACTTTGCTGTGAAAAATAAAAACTTCTTTGGTGGATTTGAAATTCTCTAAAGGTTAATCTATTGTCTATGGATGATAGGTGGTGCTTGTGTTGCAAGTGTGTTGGAATCAGACCTGGTTAAGGAACAGCTAAATATGCTCCTGTCAATCACATGGTTGTTGTATGCTCCAGACAATCACATGGTTGTTGTCTGCTTCTGTCAATCACATGGTTGTTGTATGCTCCTGTTAATCACATGGTTGTTGTATGCTACAGACAATCACATGGTTGTTGTATGCTCCTGTCAACCACATGGTTGTTGTATGCTCCAGACAATCACATGGTTGTTGTATGCTCCAGACAATCACATGGTTGTTATATGCTCCTCTCAACCACATGGTTGGTGTATGCTCCTGTCAATCACATGGTTGTTGTATGCTTCTGTCAATCACATGGTTGTTGTATGATCCTGTCAATCGCATGGTTGGTGTGTGCTCCTGTCAATCACATGGTTGTTGTATGCTTCAGAAAATCATATGGTTGTTGTATGCTCCAGACAGTCACATGGCTGTTGTATCAGGAGTTAATTAATATGTATTTTCTGAAAAAACTAATTATATGGACATATGACTTACAAACTAATTAAGTCTAGAGCAAACATAGAACTGAACCATCAATCCATGTTTATAGAAAGGGAAATCCTAATTTCAAGTTTTAAATCTATTAAACATTATGAAAATTGAAATAGACATTATATTTCTTAGAGAACTGCAGGTCTTAAGTAGAAAAGCTTTAACTTCGCTCTCTCTCAGTTAACTGCTGCAAAATTTCCCGGCTTTCAGTTGTTATGAAATGAAGGGGGGAAGTGTACATGTAGCTATTCCATTAGCAAACAATACAACATGGTGACAAGTAAGGGGGTAGAGGGTAAGGGACAGTAAAATACATTTTATTTCAAACTCGGTATACAGTCAATTCTAGAAACATTAGCTTTTGACATAATTATAAAATTCTTATTCCGGATTAAAGTTTTGTCTTTAATATGCTTTGAAAAATTTGTTTATAAAACTTTAATTTATCCATAGTAAATGAACAAACTATATTGGACGTAAAGATTGTTTGGATAATATTATTAATATTTTTTACAATTAAAAGAACAGAGCTTAAAAATTGATATAAATTTATTTTAGAAAATGTTTAAAATGAATAATATAGTTTTTAAACAAGCTCGTGATAGTATTGGAAAATTAATTTTGATTTAATATGAATGTGTCCAAGTTGTAATCTCCTCTGGACTGTGAATGTACTTGACACAGTCTTGCACTAAGCTATTTGTGTTATGTTAGATTTCCATTTTTGTCTCCTTAATAACAATGCAATGTCCAGATGTCTGCACACTACACTACCTCCTTCCCCTCACACTTTGTCCTCATCCTAATCACATATTTCACTAAAATAAAATCCAGCCGAGCAGAGAGAAACGTAAACAATTTGTATTCTATCACCAAAAACATAATAGAGAAAAGGTAAATAATGAAGAAGAACCTGTAAATCGGGTGAGCTTGAGCACAAGCATATATCTAAAGCTTGGTCCTGGCTCAAAAATTAAAGTACTAACAGATTTATAAGCATTATGCCAAAAAAATTCCACCATCAACACACAAATTACTAACTTAGCCAGTATAATCAAACGTTCTCTTAAACATAAATTGCACGAATCATTAATAACACCGAGAATACTTATCTAATAGTTAATAGGAACACAAAAAACCCAACATATTCTGTAACTTATTTACTGTGTTTGGGTAAAAGGAGCTAATGGCAACATTAAGGCAACTGACCTATTGTGCTAGAGAGTGAATTGGTACAATTTCTGGTTGTTGGGCTGGGGAATGTACTTTGTTTTACGTTCAAGACATTCAATAAAAGTTGATTCACATAAATAGTTTAGCTTCTATAGTCAAATATCAATGTTAAATAAATTTTCACAAAAATGCACCTTAAGCTACTAAAAACACATAAGTTAAAACATGCCTTATAGTTTCAACATTTAAACCTACCAATTAAAAATGACTTATAATCAGGTATTAATGATGATGTTTTAGTATTTAATAATAAAATCATAATCTTATTTTAATGTTTCCCATCAATCAAATGATACGGTATCACAGATTCAATTTGAAAGCCATTTTAATTGTATTAAAAACATTTTTGCAGTGTTAGTTAATTCTAACATATTACATTACCTAATATCTATATGAGTGATCATAAATTGCTTCCTATATAAAAGTAGTTTTGCTTTAAATTTTATTAACAACATAGTTTTTTATTTTTAGCTTACTCAACTCGCTTCTTTTAAAACATTAAAAAATATGTTTTTACTGTGTATGTACTAGGTAATAATTTTAACTGTTTTAAAATTATTAATATGTCTATTAATATGAACCACTTTTTTCTACAATCTTAAAACTGATTAAATTAATTTCTTAGCTTGACTTACTTTTTCCAGTGCAATTTCCTGGACCATCCCGACAAGATAGTTTAGGACAAATAAATTCATTTGTGTTAATATAAACAGAGCAAAGCGATATAAGCAAAATATAAGTAGTATCCTTCTTCAAAGCCCAACATAATGCAATAAAAAATAAAATAATATAATTTTAACTTACCTCATTAGAGTTTTTACCAAGCAATAGTTTTTACAGGCTTTTATAACCACACAATACTTATTTGTAGATGTAAATTAATATGAAAAATTTGTAGAATGCAAAAAAATATATCACATTTCAGTTTAAATTTCTGCAGAAATAGCCATTCATATCTATGAGCAAGCTCATAGGGAAAGCAAAGAATAGTTTATAATTTCGCTACTTGAACGTAGAAAATACAAAATTTGCATACATCAACTACAAAAAATTAAATTTAATAATTCTTAGTTTTAATTATTTAAAAAAATAATAAACCATAGCCCTGTTTTAACTTAGACATGAATATTGCCCAATGTGATTCTCAAATCAAAACTATGTTTTCACTTCTGAGGTATGTCCATTATCAGTGATGCAATTTGTGAACAGCGATCTTTATGTCTTGCTATCAGCTATGGTAAGAATGATTAAAGTATAATTTAGAGGAAATGTACTGACATTTGTGGGGTGAGAGAGTGGGAAACCAATAAATCTATCATCAGCAATCTAGTATATTGCTAGAGTAGCTGTGTTTTTCTTTTAATAAATGTGAAATTCATATTATTATGTCTGTCTTAATTGTTTCTATTATTTTATAAACAAATGATTGCCTAAGTATGTAAATGTTGTAAAACCTTGGTTTAAATGAGATTTGAAACGTAACAAAAGTACTTGGTAAATAAGAGAGGTTGTGTTGACTTGAGTCTAAGTAGTCCAAGAAGACACTCACCCAACATTGAGCGGGTGTCTACCAATGTCCACATTGTCAGGGGTGTAGGTGACAGCAAACTGCTGATAGGTGTCCTTGGTGTGCTGTGGGCTGATTGTATCATCGACAGCAGTGGGCGGAGCTGAAAAGCAAATAATACAACACTGTGCAACTGCTTCCTGGCACTATAGAACAAGGAGTGTGTGATTGACGCAAGTAATAAACTACAACCCATTTATTAATATATCTGCTCACACGTTATTACAAAAAGTGGTGTAAAGTACAAAGCAGGATTTATGGACTTGCTAGTTTTAGTTATATAGAATCTTTTAAAGCTTGGTCTCGATTTTATACATTTGAATCTCTATTACAGTGGATTGAAATATTGTTAAATAGTTTGTTTATTTCTTCTTCCCATTGTCTAATAAGAATAAATTAAATAGATAAAGATAAAATAAATCCCAATGAACAAAAACATAGCAAAATGGATGGTAGTAATGAAAACAATATAAAGATGTTACATAACTTCATTTTCAGTTTTGTTTGGAAAAGAAAAATGGTGCCAAACAGTTATTATATTAAACTTTGAAAAGAGGATAGCAGGGCAAGACCTACACATCTACCAGAAAACTGTAGGCCTCAAAGGTTAGAATTAAAACAAAACAATTATGTAATTTTTGAGGTAGATTAGTCTGCTTCTTTAGAAGAAGAGAGTAAAACACAGACTAGACTATGGTAGTATGGCTAGAGGTAGATCATGGTCACTTAGATTCTGGTGTTATCTGTTTCAGAAGAGAGTAAAACACAGACTGGACTATGGCAGTATGGCTAGAGGTAGATCATGGTCACTTAGATTATGTTGTTGTCAGTTTCAGAAGAGAGTAAAACACAGACTGGACTATGGCAGTATGGCTAGAGGTAGATCATGGTCACTTAGATTATATTGTTGTCAGTTTCAGAAGAGAGTAAAACACAGACTGGACTATCGTAGCATGGTTATAGCTAGCTCATGGTCACTTATATTCTGTTGTTGTCTGTTTCAGAAGAGAGTAAAACACAGACTAGACTATGGCAGTATGGCTAGAGGTAGATCATGGTCACTTAGATTCTGTTGTTGTCAGTTTCAGAAGAGAGTAAAACACAGACTGGACTATGGCAGCATGGGTAGAGCTAGATCATGGTCACTTAGATTCTGTTGTTGTCTGTTCAAACTTGTGTCTTTACTTTTGGTATATGGATAAAAGGTTGTATTTATATTATAGTTAATTATTGAATTATTGAATTATCAGTTATTATTTATATTATTGTTTGTATAAAAATGACTTTACTGGTTTGAGTAGGCCTGCTTGGAAGGAAAGGCGACAAAACTAGAGTTCCCTAAAAGTTCTATGGTCAATACCAGTTAAAACTAGTTATTTCTAGAATAAACCAAATGTAGTCGACATTCCTAGAGTGCACTAAAAGTTCTATTGTCAATTCCAGATATAACTAATTATTTCTAGAATAAACCAAATACAGCCGACAATACTAGAGGACACTAAAAGTTCCTTAGTCAATACCTGTACTGACCAGTTAAAAACAGTATTGACTGAAGTCTCTGACTGTTAAAGATGTTAGGTAAAACTAGTTGTCTCCAGGGACAAATAATAACAACACTAATTTGTGAAAAACCACTTATTATCTAAAGTATCAATTACACCTTCTTTCAATCATCACAGCATGCATGCGATGGCCATTTCAAGTTGAAAATATTTTTCTGTTTTCTGCATAAACATTGTTTAGGAGTATAGTATGTTTCAAAGGTCTCCTATGATATGTCCACATCTGGTCTTGGTTTTATGACATTACCTCCAACATCAACTAAAAGATGTGTTGGAATAGAAACCAATTTCATTTTCTTAGCCCAGTTTGCCAAATTATCATGGGTATCCTTTCTATCTGAAGAAATACTTGAGTGAGTACCAGCCAACATTTCCCTCTTCCTTTACATTCATCTGAATGATGACTTCTTGAAGCTCATCCTCGAATTTTTATAACTTATGGTGGCAGCGTTAATGTAGTGATATGAGTGAATTGGTCTCCATGTCGTAAAGCGACATAGTAGATTTTTGGGACTTGTAAATAGTAATTGATGATTTCACAACCTGAGACCAACTTTTTCACTTCAACCAATTTCTAACCCATCAAATTTTATAATCAACAGTGCAAAGGTGTATTCTTCACAGTAGATTTTGCTTCCTCAACCTCTACCATAAAATTATGTTTAGCAACTATTATCATAACATTGTAGTGACTCTCTTTATCTATCTTTAGAATATGTAAATATTCCATAAAATACACTTTCCACCATCTCCCCCAATCCTCTTCAAATTGCTTTTTAACACCCAAACCCATACTTAAAAAAACCTTCTATTAACACTGTTAACCATAAAAACCACCAAGTCACATGCACTGATCAACCACAATAATAAACTGATTCAATTTAAAGAACATACTCAACTGAGGGAATATGTCACGTCATACCACAGTACAAGTATGAGTCTGCAAGAACACTTTTAACTGTTTGATTTCAGTAAGAACTAGTTTAGCCTAATCTAAATAGTAAACACATTAATTTAACATATTGTTTCCGTTTTAACTTAATTTGACTGACAGTATATTGTTAATTCTAATGTTAACTAGTTAGAACTGGTGTTTACAAAATGACTTTGCTGGAACTATATTTACCTTATGAAATGAGGTTTTAACTAATTTTGGGCTCTAACTGTAACATATATATTATTTTATTTTATTTTTCTTGTTGGTGTTTTTTAATCTTTATTTTTATCCTGACCACGTTTGTCAACACTTGATGAGTCATTATAATTTTAAACATAATAAACAAAATGTTTTTATATTTAGTTACAATAACATTTTTTATCAACATTAAATTTCTTACCTGGAAAGATAATATTCAGTCAAGTTTCAATAAAAAAACCTAAACATTATATAATAGTAAAATTATTTTTTTAACAAACTCATATAGTTTAAGTAACTAACCTGACTTACTATTTGTTTATAACTAGTTTACATTAGCTCAACTTTATCAAAACAGTTTTACTCAAGTTATATTTACTGTAAATTTAATTAATAGAAATTTATTTTTGCTGCACTAATTATTATTATTATTACTAGAAATTTTCATATCGTTTTTCAAAACAATTTATAATAAATGACTCATAAAATAAAGTCAAAAGATCATTTGGCTTTTAATATTAAAAGTAGTAAATATTCACCCATACACTCCCTGTTGGAATCCATTCGTTCATCGCGAGTGACATCAATGGGCAATGAGTCATCACCTAGACTCTTCATTTCATCGACAGTAAGGTATCTGTATGGCTGATCACTGAGCATCGTGTCCTCACCTGTCACAATATAAACATTATTATATTAAGAGACAGAAAATTAAAATAGATTCATTCACAATGAAATCAAAACTAGCTTCTCTTTGACCTTCATGAACTGAAGCATTAAACTTCTGGTGGCCATATTCACTGCTTTTGAATCATTAATTTTGTTTTTAATCTATATATGAATGCACCACATTCTTGACATAAATTTTATCTGTATTTATCTGAACAATATTTTAACAAGGGACTTATCAAAATCAACAGCAAGGGAACTGTAAGCCAGGCTACAAATTTCCAGATTATTGTGTAAAACTATTTTTTGAGCTTTATTGTGTATCTAAAAGCTGTTCCCCTATTAAACTACAGTACAGGTCTTATGGAGCATACAGTTGCCAGATGACAATCTTTTATGTCTGATTAAATTACCAAGCTAATATAGTTGTTATCGCAGTTACATATTTTTGTTTGGATTGTAAAATGACACCTAAACAAGGGACATAAACCTGTGATGAATGAGGTTAAGAATAACCCTGGGCACGGCATGACTCCTGGATAGTACAGTGGTAAAAGTTTTGGCATACTAAGCCAAAGGTTCAGGGTTTGATTCCTGTTTCCATGTGTCATTTTTCAATCCAAAGAATACAATAATTTTTATATTAGAAACTTATTAAGCTATATAAAGTGTATACACATTATGGAAATACATTTGATGTTTGGTTTATGTCAATAACTGTGTATTATTGTGTTTATCATTATTGCTATTATATTAAACCCGAGTTAAATAGATACGATACAAAATCCCCTGTTTTTTTCCCCCAAAAATAAATATGAGCTTTTATTATAATTTCTTTCATTGATATACCTATGTAAAAACAAAATAAAAAAGTTTCTAACAAGACACCTTTTTCATGTTTTTCTTTAAATAGTTCAGGAGGTACAATATATCCAGTTCAGACTTTGCAGGTGTTGTTCATAGCTATTACTACAGCTCACATAAAATTATTGAATTTCTCACAAAATTGTAACGAAACTTATGACGTGATATATTTGGAAACTTGTGAAACTGAGACAAATGTTAATTTTCATATTTTGTAAAAGATAAGTGGTTTGAATAATTTTTTGGTATTTCATATTGCTTTCATTATATAATAAGGCATGCTAATGTCATATAAATAATTATGTTAAATTTTTAAGCTACAAAAATAGCAAACCCACTGGGTAGAAAAAAAGGACAGAGCTTATGGGGAAACCAATAGGTTAAAAAGAGAGGGCAGTTGTTCAAAAGAGTCTTTAGGCCTACTGAAATTAAGAGGGGGCCTTTAGCGATGGATGACTCATTGCTTACTCTTCTCTATTGTTTGTGAAATGTGCAGTTTGATGGTGGAGAAGACAAGAAAGAGTTCAACAAACAGAGTAGTTTGAGATATTCATTGGGATATTGTCAATGTCAGCAAATGGGTTAACTTTCAGTTCAAGAGAGAGAGAGAGAAGACAGAGATAAAAAAAAAAGATGTGTAAAAGGCTGGTAGAAAACAAATAACCTAATGCAATACTGAATAAAGTAAATTTTAGGGGGAAAAAAACTTCTGCATTAAGGGGGGTGATATTTAATCCTAGATGAGTTATTTCAAAATATAATTCAATCTAAAATAAAGTTTAAAGATTCCAACTGGGCTCTTTTTCCTAGACAACCCCAAATTTTGAGTTTTATTAATTGAACAAAAATTTTAAAAGTGTAACCTTTCGATCATTTTCAACGACTTTTTAAGCATATTTGCTAAGCACAGAGAGGAAAAAGGGCCCTAGATTCAACCTTTTTCTAAATAATACAGTAATATTTTGATAGGTTCACAACAGAAAATTTTAAGATATGTGATAATTCTTTTGTTGGTTTTGAAGAGTCCAAGTTGTTATTTTGCTACTGGACAGTGTCGGAAGAGAGAAACAAAGTTGTTCCCTCTCACCAGGCAGAGAAGACAATGCTGATTGTCTAGCTAGGCTAAGGGCCAGATTCACAAACCCGGAGAATGTGCCAGAACCTTTACAAACATGTTTGCTTAGTTTTACTAGTTTTGATTTTTTGTAAAACATCTTACTTATTGTCTGGAATATACACATTTTAATCATCCTAGTGGGTAAGGGATGTGGGAAATTAATAAGAAAAATTACTCTCAATACATCCGACTGAGATTCGAGCCCTGACAGACCCAGCCAGACAAGCCTGACGTTTATTTCAAGTTCCCACCAATGTGGGTCTATACTTGCTAACTGACCGAATACATTTAAAATTTTAACTTTGAATATCAACATCAACTTGGAACTATTTCAGAGAGTGCTGTAATTGAGTGTATCCTCAAATAATTGTTTCAATTTGATTTTTCAATTATAACCAATTATAGTTAACTAGTGTCATGCGGCTTTAAAGGTTCGACCATTTTGTTGTGTGTGTGTAGAAAATGTGTGCTCCACCAAAGCAAATAATAATAATAACAATAACAATAACAATAACAATAACAACAATAATAATAATAATAATAATAATAATAATAATAATAATAATAATAATAATAATAATAATAGTTCCTAAGTAGTTGAGCTGGAAAATCTACTGAAAGTCACAAAAGGAAAACCCATCCCAATCATTGGTCTGGGTTAGAGTTTGGTTAAATATTAATGGCTACATATTTATTACTCATTATTATTAGAAGATCTTTTCTAAGTATTGCCTGTATAATCACCTATGGACCAACAAGTACAATGATAATTTTGGCTGGGTTGTAATTCCCACACCAAATTGAATAAAAATGTATTTTTAACATAACAAATGGGGTATTCCATGACAGTGATATGTTGACTATGCACAAACTAATACTGCATTCCATACACAGAGCCTAAGAAACAACATTTACATGCATTTTTTCAAAATGTAGTGGCAGATGTCAATACAAAATTTAACTGGGTGAGCTGATGGAATTACCTAAATATGTATCTATTTAAAATATTGGGTTTTAGTTAATAAGTATTATGAATCATTAAAACCATTAGCTATGAAATTTACAGAGCTATATTGATCACGCCAATGGTTTTAGAGATGAGGGATGTTATGTTTATAGGAAGTGTACCCACATTTGTGTTGAGTTAGAGTGGAAAACCATTCTGAAAAAAAAACCACCTCGGTACACCCGACCAAGATTCGAACCTCAATCTCCCTGCCATCAACAGTCTAGTCTGTTGTGAGTATAATGCATTAGACCATCCGGCCACCGAAGCGAGTAAAATAATTTTGTTGGCAAATATATAATTTTGGTTTATGTTAAATTCATTAGAAGCTCAATATAGCCTGGTTGTCAGGGGACATACTACACCCCCACGATAAATCGGAAGGTGGCCTGAAGTGACAAATAATGGGGCAAAAGGAAAGAAAAAAAAAAGACTACAACATAATGCACTACTATACATAAATTTAAGTCAACAAAAAAAAACCTTTCCAAATATACATTTTACTTGTTTCAAACATGAAATACTGGTTACATTGTCATTGACCACTCAACCTAATTGCTCTTTAGTGGATGGATTTAATAGATAAGTAGGAATTTTACTGATACAGAATTTTATTTTTTCAGGAGAAATAATCTTTATTACTTTATATGTGAATCCTCAGAGGGCCTATATCAAACCACATTATCTCAGGCTTGTTTTGTACAAAAAACGTGGGTAAGACCAAATTTATAAAAATCTAGACCTCAAGAATATGACAAAGCTTTATGTTGTATGTGTCCGAACCCAAAAGAGTGAATTTTACAATTATGTCTTTCAGCAACTCTGTTTGTCCCTGACCATGAAACAGTTTGATGGATTTTGTTCAAATGTTTAGATGTTATACTCTGACTATGACCCTAGCCCTCAAATTAAGGATAGTTTATGAGTGATTATTTTGAATTCAAAATCTTTTTAAAATGGCTTTAACAATTTTGTTTTTGTTTAAATAGGATATCTATAGAGTTTTATTACCTGACAAATAAGTATATACTTGTGTTTAGGGTGAAAAAAATTCGTTAAATGGTTGTTTTCTGAAGAGTGATTTTTAACAATACTCAACAATCTTTTAAAAATAAATATCTGAATAGTGTTTGATATGCCAAATAAAATTGTATAATTGGTTTTCAAGGGAATTTTTTTTAGGGTAGTTTATTGGTGATTTTTTTTTTAAATCTGAAAACTTACTTTAACCATTTGGCTCAAAATGGGTATCAGTTAGGTTTGTTACATTATACAAATTATAAAGTGTTTTTCTTTAAAAAAATTATTTTTAATAGTAGTTTACTGATGATTGCTTTCTGAACAAACTGAAATTGTTTGAAAATAGCTCTAACCATTTTGCTAAAAAATTTGTATTTCGGGAAACTATTTTACATGATAAACAATAATGTCTATTGATTTTTCAAGAATAAATTAATTTAAAGCCAGTTTGGGCCCTACTTATTAAAATTTTTAGAAAATTTCAAATATTTCGAAAATGGCCTAAGAGACTTAGCTAAAAATGTGTATCTGCGAATAGTTTTAGATGGTAAATAAGAATATGTTTTTATTTTTACAAATATGAATCATAAGATAATAGCTAATAAATAATAGATTTTTTTAAATTTGATATTTTGATTCAAAAAATTAAACATTTTTACTAAAATGTATACATGAAGATTGTTTATAGTGATTAACAATATTACTATTGGTTTTTATGAGGAAATCTACTTAGGGGTATACTTAAAAACTACTTTTGAAAATATTGTCCAAAGCTACAATCTGATATTAATTTTATACACAAAGCAGAAAGTGTGTGCATACAGAAAAAGATTAGGCACTTTTAGATGAGCTAGAAAGCTGAAATCCAGCAGGCAGTAGAGAAAAATTAAGATTTTTAAAAAGTAGATAAAAAATTTTTGGTGAGTGGGAGGGGGTTAAATTTTCCAAAACTAATAGAAATAAGTACTTCCAATTGTGGTAGAAAACTGAAATTTGGAAAGAAAGTAAATGGAATAGGACAAAGGACCCTTAGAATCTGAACAAATTAAATTTTAAATATGGCCACAATAAAAAGTAGAAGGGGAGGTATGAAAAGGAAAAACATTTAAATTTGGTGAATAGGTATAAGCAAGGTGTCTAGCGTATAAGGTTGGCCATTTCAACCAGTTTTATGATTTACTAAGTGCGAGCTCATGACATCACAGGGATGCTAGAACCACTCCTCCATACAAAACTATGTAAGCATTGTAGTATAGCACGTTTAAATATATAGGCACACACGGGTCTGCGATAACTCAAATATATTCTTCTTTATATATACTTATCCAACAAAGTCTGACGATTTCAACAGCACTTTTTTTTTAAGAAATGTAATAATATTAACCATACAATTAAAAACAATCTAACAAAACTTTACAAATTGAAAAAGTGTTAAACTAGGAAATTTGTTTGTCATGAAGTTTTTGTCAGTGGGAAAGTTTTATATACTACTCATTTGAATTTAATCTTTTATTTGAGCATTTTTTCATACAAGGGTTAGTTTTACAAAAATACTATTACTAAGTCAGAGGTATTGAACACAATTATGCGCACTAAGAGCTAACAGCGAAGTAGGTTTGCCGCCATTCCAAGATATTTTTCCTACTCATATTTCATTCATACTAGATAAAACAATTTTTATTTTTTTAAGTTAATGGATTGTTATTGTTGTTAGTTATTATTATTATTATTATTATTATTATTATTATCATCATTATTATTAGCACTGCGTCTTACTACCCGTTCGGGTTATACCCACTTACGCTAATGTGTAATGGTATGGTGAGTGTGAGATGAAATGGAGGACCTAGAGTTTAACGGGGAATCCGAACCACGGTGGAGGCCTGGCATTCCATACATTCACAAGTTGTGATTAATACACGTCTTGTCAGAGGTGAAGGAAAGGGTTTGACAATCAGATAAATCTGTGCCGGGACCGCGGATTGAACCTCGGGCCCCCAGCACGGAAGTCTGATACCTTACCCCCTAGACCACCAGGTCACCTGGATTATTGTTATTATCATGTATCACATTACCTCAAATGGAATTATAATTTAGTGTGATAATATCATTCAGACATGCTTATTACAGAGAATTTCAGGCTTTTGTGTTGGCATTAATGAATAACTAAAAATTGTTTATTACAGAGTATTTTGGGCTTTTGTGTCAGCATTTATTAACAACGAAAATAATAAATTTTGATTTGAAAACTAGTAGTTAATCATTAAACTATTCTTAATAAGACATAAATATATATTCAATATAACTAAGTTTTCAAATAAAGTAAATATACTTGATAAAATATAATATCCTTTTTAACTATAACAGCAAAACAAATCATATATATTTATTTAACAAAATATTTTATAGTACTAGACATATTGAAAAATAGTTGAAATGCTTACATTAAAGTATTTATGTTCTTTTGATCCTCTCGTTACTCCTAGAATGTACATCAATATACTACTCAAACACACAAACACAGTTAGCCAACTGAGTAACAATTTTTATCATTTACTTTGCCTGCTTTCTCTATCTTTTAAAAGAATTGTTACAGTGGTTCTTTTCTTCTTTTATTTTCCTGCAGTGAATTTTATTCTAATATTAGTCTGGATTTTAATGTCATATGAAATAACTTTTATTGCAAATGTAGGAAACAGACTCTACAGTTGTTTGGCTAAAGTTTTTACTAGGCCTATGTCTTTTTGTTTATTGGTTGATTCATCTCTGTAAAACTTTGCATATACTTTTTGTTTATTGGTTGAATCATTTCTGTAAAACTTTGTGTGGATTATAAAGCAATAAATCTAGTTGATTAGTTGTAAAAATGGTTCTTATTTTTTCTCAAACACCCCAGTCAGTTTCCATTTGTATGAATGAAATAATTTGTTGTGTATGTTTTGTTTTAATTAGAGACCATTTTAACATATCCAACTATATATAATTTAATCAATTGATAAATAATCTATATTAAATTGTTAGTAGATGAGCAATGTATCTAGGTTTTATGTGAATAAAAGTTGTAGACTCTAGTATGCCTAGATGTATTTTGAATTTTCTGGAAGGGCTAGATTTATTGTTTGAATAAAGAGTAGAATATAGCTTTTTCACTGAGATACATCTAGGTTTTTTTAAGACGTGGAGGGGGCATGCTAGCTTTCCAGCAGTGTCCATCAGTTTGCATCATGGCAATGTTCCTGCCGGTCAGACATGAGAAAATTTATCATGTTCGGAATATGTTAATATATTTAAAGAGCTGTTATGATTTGACATTTTAACTGCGGAGTTTTTGCCAGTAACTGACGAAACATGTGGAGGAGCCTTGATTTCCCAAAAATGGATGGAGATACTTCTTCGTTGTATGGGCAATCTTGGATTACAGACTGGTGTGGCTGAGGATTTTGGAGTTGCAGAAAATTAATATGACTAAGGTACAATGGCAAATACGTTTTTAACTGCCAACAGTTATAGGGGCTTTGGTTTGCACCCAAATAGAAATTAAAAAACCATCCTTATATGGCGATGAGTACATCAATCGGAAAGGTTATGCCAGTATTAATGTGCAGGCCACTGTAGATTCTGACGAGAAATTTACAAGCATAAATGTAGAATAGCCTGGTAGTGTGCATGATTCTAGGATATGGAGACGTAGTCCAATTAAGAATATAATTTCTCAGTACAATAGGGGTGCTTGCTTAGTTGGCGAGTCAGGGTATGGCATATTAAGAGGGTAAATCTCTTCTCTTTTTTTTTGTATTTTTATTGTTATGTTGTGTCTCAATTTTATGTTTTCATTGTTTACTTTATTAAGAGGGTAAATCTCTTCTTTTTTTTTTTTTTTATTTTTATTGTTATGTTGTGTCTCAATTTGATGTTTTCATTATTTACTTTATTAAGAGGGTAAATCTCTTCTTTTTTTTTTGTATTTTTATTGTTATGTTGTGTCTCAATTTGCTGTTTTCAAGTGCAACTATATAATAGCCAATGTTCAATAAGTTAAATAGACTGGCACAACAAGGTTCCTTCAGTATTTGTAAAAAGTTCTCCCTGACTTTCCCTGACTATTTTCCCAAGTTCCCTGACCAACTTCTCACAAAATTTTCATTATAATTTTATAGTATTATACATGTGAAAATATTAATTTAATTAAATTTATTTCAGCCTCCTCCTCCTCCCCTACAGCTAACCTTGCCTCACCTCTCATGAAAGAATAAGAAAGAACACATCTTGCAAATCAGTTCAGGCAAAATGATGGAAAAATAATAAAACATATCTAACCCTATCAAAAAGGAAAGGCTGACATTAATCTGCAATTGTCTTGCAGACTAGTTTACAATTCAGGAATGGATCACAGGCTGCTCTCTTCAGTGTCTCTACAGGTTTTGTTTTAGGAAGCTTTGCTTCTTTCAGAAACTTAACAACATGGTACCAAATTTGTAATGCCCTTTGAAATCACTGTGCATTCTCTAACCACCGTACACCACAGAACTTTAAAGGAAAAGTTGTACACCTCGTCAACTGGGTAAACAATGCTCGACGAGCTGTAGAGTCAGTGGACGGGTAGTAGGTGGGACACAATAAACTACTTATATCCCAATCAACAGATTCCACTCCTGTTCTCAAGGAACCATGAACAACATGAAGCACACATGTCCCCAGATTTAGCAAACTACATACTTCATTGTCTGTGACAGATTTGATGTGTTCCTGAAGAAGTGTTATAAACTTTAAATTGACATTTGGGCCATCCATTGGCACTTGTATCAAATTAGAGAGTCAAAGAGGAGAAATACCATCCAAGAAATGCTTCAGTAATTCTTCAATGATGCTCCTAACAAAAAACAAACTGTTCAAGTAACGAATTACGACTTTATGATTTTCCTTGTCCAAGAATCTGATTACAATGTCCATTTGTCCTCTTTGAATAGCTTTATTCAACGCCTCATCAAAACAAATAACAAAGTTATTACAAGATTTTAGGTGGTCCAGTAAATTGTTCTTAAAGAATGGAGCCAAGCCATGCACAATGAAATATGCAGCCTTGTCTCCACCAAGAGTAAAGGCACTGGCAATGGAGCACTCAGGAAACATCAACTGAAAAATTGTACTTACATTTTTGGCCGAAGTGAAATATATTTTTTTGTCAACAACTTGCAAAGTCCATATCATCTTTTATGATAAAAGTGTTAGTGTTTTGTCAAGGCACTACATTACTTTAACTTTTAACAACACCTTCCTTCTGCGGCTTTACAATTTCCGATGAAACAGAAGTGTGACATAAAATAATTGTCACTTCCCTGACTTTTTTTTAAGCTTCCCTGACTTTCCCTGACTTATTTTTTCCTCTGACTTTGCAGACCGTAGGAACCCTGCAAAATACACTAAAATATTGAATTTCACAAAATGTCTGAGTATTTATTTAATTTACTAGTCACTGATAGTATGTGTTCCTCTGTTAACTTCCACTTCTATAGGTCCTTTGGTGACCTGGCGGTCTAGGGGTAAGGTGTCAGACTTCTGTGCTGGGGGTCTGGGGTTCAATCCTCGATCCCAGCACAGATTTATCTGATTGCTAAATCCTTCCTTCACCTCTGACAAGACGTGTATCAATCACAACTTGTGAATGTGTGGAATGCCCAGGCCTCCACCGTAGTTCAGATCCCACGTTAAATTGTAGGTCCTACATTTCATCTCACAATCACCCTACCATTACACACTAGTGTAAGTGCATATAACCCAAACAGGTAATAAGACGCGGTGCTTATAATAATAATAATTGATAATATATGATAATATATGATAATAAATGATAATAGGTGATAATAGGTGGTGGTGGTGGTGGTGATGGTGATGGTGATGGTGATGGTGATGGTGATGGTGATGATGATGATAATAATAATAATAATACCAATAGTAATAATATAGGTCCTTTGATACCTGGTGGTCCCGGGGTTAGTGATCGTGACTACCGACATTACCTGAGCAAGGTAATCCCTTTAAATGGTGTCCCACACTATTACAAATTTAATTTCTGTATGCCCTTACATCAGTTCACTCTAGTTTAAAGGCTAGGGTGTAGAGCAGAGGGCTGTTCACTGACAAAAGGAATAAACATGCCATAAGACAGAACACCCAATAGTAGTAGTAGTAGTAGTAGTAGTAGTAGTAGTAAATAATAATAATAATAATAATAATAATAATAATAATAATAATAATAATAATAATAATAGTTCATTTGAGACTTTTGTTATTTTCCAGAGAAATAAATGGGCTCTCAGACCTAATACAGATTTCTAAAGATTTTCGTTTAAAACACTTAGTTGTTTCCTTTTTATGATTTAAGTTATTTAATTGTTCCAGTATTATTCCCATTTATTTGGCATGTTTAGGTTTTGAGGAACACTCCTCATGGGTCTCCTTTTCTGCATATCTATAGAAGATAGTTTTATCACTTATTATTTCTTTATTTAATCTATTTTCATGCCTAACCTCACAGGTAGCTTCACTCTTGGATAACATTTTTGGAGACACGACAAGGAGGTGCAATGTTTAGTTTAAGAGAGAGAAGAGAGAATTTTAGTTAATTTTTCATAGCAAGTTCAGCAGTTTGTCCTGAATGTCTTTTTCATAATCATCAAGTAAAAAATGTCCTGAGCAAATAGAACATGACCCACTTCAGTGGTCGCATGGTCAAAGGTGTACTATTGCAGTAGACTAGACTGCCGATGATGAGAAGATCAAGGTGTGAATCTCAGTCAGGTGTTCTAAGGATGGTTTTCCAAAAATAGTTTTCAACTCTCCCTCCACACAAATGTGGGTACACTTTCTCTATATATAAAACCTTTATAATCCCTAAAACCATTAGCGTAATTAGTACACAAGCGTATAACCTGAACGATTAGTAAGACTTGATGCTAAAAAAAAA